>VWYE01014562.1:0-39638 GCA_013398995.1 Alaudala cheleensis
GACCTCCAGAGATCCCTTCTGACTTCAACCATTTTGGGATTCTGTGAAGAGTCCCTAAACTTGGTCATTGTTCTGCACTGTGTTGTAACACATATGTATACAAATACATTGGAAAACCAGTCACAGTCTCTTTTTGTAAAGTGAATTCAAACATTTTTATTCCATTTTTATAGTCACAAAGAAAAATACTAAGTCTTTTTTCCTAATATTTCTCCTCACATTTTCAATTTTGAAATTAATTAATATATACATGGTGAAGCAAAACCATATCAAATGCCACCTGCTTCTTCTTGGGTTGTATGATTCAGTTTGCCAGTTCAAAACCATACAAACCTTTAATATTAATCAAGGTATAAGATATATTTCCCTAAAAAAATTTTGAAAACACTTCCCAAATCTGTTTTCTGCTTTGACATATAATCACTTATCAGCCGTACTATTCCATTCTCTGTTATTTTGGCTGTGCAGTGAGGTGTTGTTGAATGGCTGTAATGGGCTGATTTTGGACTGCCACAGTCTGCCATCCTTGATTACTTGCCCAACAAAGACAAACTGATAGAATTGTCACAATTATACTTTTACAGAAGCTTTCAGTAGCAGAAAGGCAGTGATTTCTGTTGGCAGCAATTTTTGGTAGCAACATAGACCCACTAAAGTACACTAAAATATACTTACAGAGGAGAATTGGCATGATTGTGCTTTCCTAGGAGTTTGAGGAATATAAGCATGGGTAAATCAAATGTAATACAGTCTCACTAAGCAATAAATATCTTAAAGAAAATACAGAATATATATACATAGTATTTTGAGGAGATTAAGTTATTTCTATATATCTCATACACTACAATTTAGACATGAGAGTTGTATTATTACTGAAACTTCATTGCAGTAATAGACATTAGCTGGAATCAATGTAGGGAATCTGTCTCTTGTCCCATGGAGTACTGTGTAAAAGGCTCCCACTCCACCCCTCTGATTTTGACAAAAAATGCTATGTTTACTAAATCAGTCATATATGCAAAGCATAAAGAATTGTTTTTATTATTAACTTTATTCAATAATTTCAAGATCTTTAAAAGACATTTGCATAGTTTAGAAATAAATTATATCTAAAAATAGATGGCAAAAGCTTCCTTTTTTGAGTATACAGAAATGCAGTTAGGTGAATTCACTGCACATGTTGAAAGATCACTTTTTAGAGAGCTTAAGAGCGTGGCCCTGTATGGAAATCTAAATAATAAATTTTCAATAACAAATTGTTGCAGAAATGATGGGAAATCATTTGAATGTTAAGGAGACTACAATGAGAGCTATTTAAAATTAACTGTTGTATTATATTGAAACTTGTCTTAAACTATGTTAGTCTGACAATACACCATTCAAGAACAGACTATTTTTGAGTGACTTCTGACCACAAGATGGATCAGAAGTAAAGCATGTAAACTAAAAATGCATAATTTACATGAGTGAAAGGACATCCATCTCTTAAGGAAGTGCCTAAAAATATTTGAGCAGCTTGAATATTATTTACTTTTTACAAAATGTTAAAAAGTAGAGCAGAGTTTACGAACTTATTGGTGTTTGCAGTAGCTTTCAACAAGTCAGGAAAAGAAAACTAAAATAAAGATGAAGAGAAAGTCACTAATTCTAGTAGGACATGTACAGGATGTTTTTAAGTTCACAGAGAAAGAAAGATAAAAACAAAGCATTTATGACTAAACTACTTTTTTGACTAACACAGGATGAGTAAGCCTGTTCAAACTTGCACAAGCTACCTCATTTGTTTTAAACATAAGAGACTGCTTATTTGCTTTCACACCTTGTGAACTATGGACTGTGTTCTGGAAATATTATTTCAAGTTCTAAACAGAGACAGTAAACAATTTTGAAGCAGGGCAATATGCAGAGATCCAAATTACAATTATTCTAACAACAAAACCACATGTAAATGTATGGTGAAGGAAATTATGCAACACAAGGCAATGTCATGACCTGAAGGAAAGGTAGTGAGAACTGTTAGAAAAAAGGGGTCCGCCTTCCTCTTCCTCCTGCTGTAGTCCCGGCTAGGTGGTGTGCGCTGCTCTGCTGCGTGCATGCATGTGTGCAGGAGAGAGAGGATGGGATTTTTCTAACATAAGTAGGGTTTCTCAGGGAAAAGGATAAGGGACACGGCTCCCAGAGGTAAGCAGTTTATTAGCTGCAAACTCCAAAAGCCTCGAGTTCAGTTGGCAAGGGGTTTTTACAAAGTCGCCCTTGGGCGTGGCATCACAGGACAGTCCAATCGGATACAAAGGAATCGAGGAGTGACAGCCCGGCTACAGCCTATCACTTCTGGGCATCCTTACATATTCATGCCCTCATTAAAACTTTCCCGCTCTCAGGTAGACAAAGAACCCATGCTGCCACCCCGGGCAGCCACAGAGAACTGCAATAATTTGTGGGATCTTTTCCAAGAATTTGCATGTGCCATGTTGTTTTAAAGAATTAAAGAATAACCAGGAAAATACCAGCAAAAGTCTTGTGAGCAGACAGTATTTCCGATAAATTCAAGGTTGGCTGAACTGCCAGTAATCAAGGCCAAGGAGCACTCCTGAGATCATAGTGTGATATGGCCCAAGGGTGGGGATGGCTATGCACTACCAAATATTAAGTGAGTGCAGCAAACAGAATAAAGGAGATCTAAGACCATTAGTTCAGAGGAATAATTCACAACAACTATACCCAGCATTTTTGCATAAGATGAATAAACTAGCAGGCTGAAATAAAATGCAGTATTTTTATGAGTACAGATGCATAAATTAATGTGGTCAGAAAAAATGGTAGCAGAACAATACCAGCAATTAATGGAACACAGAGAAGAGAAAGGTTTCACTAGAAAACCATATGAATTAATGGGTATGTAAATCCTTCATTAAGAAAAAATGGTTTAGAGAATCAAGGGATCTGGCAGAATGAGGAAGATATTAAAGATTTCAGCACAGTTGTAAGGCTGAAAGGAAACAACCTCTTCAGTCTTTTATATTTATTAAGTTTCTTCTACCTTTAGACAAACATTAAATGTGGGATGAAATTCATTTCCTACTGTAGGTAGCACAGAACAAGAAAATATTCATTTAAAGAGGGAAATACTGGGACATTCAATTATATACAATGCAGGGGAAGACATTCTAAGAAATACACCTGCACATAAGGTCATTATAAAAAACCCACCTTTTGGAGTATATAAATGGCACTCAGAATTGTACAGTTAACAAAAGAGAAAATGAGGAGGTTTTTCTTTTTTTTTTTTTTTACACAAAGTGATGTGGAAAAAAAACCCAGCCATCTACATGAAAGAGAAACAGTGTGAAATGCTATATAAGGGTTTCAAATGGCTGTGGAGAGGAGTTAATACACTGAAGTTAGGAAGGTAGTCAAGACTAAGATTATTAATTGCTTGCTTTCTGGAAAACAAAAAGTAGTTGCTTCTGTATGGAGACTCTTCAGACTAGGAAAACTATTCTACACAGCTGCTAAACAGAGAAGTGCTTACATTTTTAATATGCATTTGCAAAAACTAAAATTAACAAGGAATTTTTGGTTCTAATTCTTACATTTAAGATTTTATTTTTGGCAGGGAGGGAGTGGGAGAAAAATATACATTATCTGAATCTGACTCCAAAATACTAGTGTTATAAGAGGATTAACATACAAAAAGCACATACTTTTTTCAGCACTATTAATGATTTATCCACAGGAAGGCTGTGTATTGAAAAAGCATAGTGGATTGAAGTACTCTGTACTTACTGTATATATCAGTGTAATAGGAGAGATCTTTTGGGACTGGGTTTGATGTGAACTGTGATTGCCATACCTACTGCCAAATGTGAGATTTAGGAGAAAGCAATTCAGATTTTACCACTGGTATAGCCTCATTAAAAAAATAATTTTTAAAGAGGGTAAGATTATAACTTCTGAGGAAAATCTATGAAGCAGAATATATTGTGGTCATTAACAGATCAGTCACATGAAAAGGATCATTTGTGAGGGGTCAGTGGAAATCAATGGTCCTTTGAAGAAAAATACACTCTTTTTTAACATATAGGACCTGGGGGAAAAAAAAAAGAAATTTATACAGTACTTCTTGTCTCTTTTCTTGTGTATTTTCAAAACCTTGAAAGAGTTAAAATACAAACTGATGCCTCTCTTGATTTTTAAATCAATCTTTCTTTAATATGGAAGAAGAATGATATATTTGATATACAATCATTGGATAGTGTTTATTTTGTTTGAATTTCAATCTCTAATAAATTTTATTATCTTTAAGAAAAACACTGGTTAAACATAAAATCAAAATAATAATTAAAGTATGGAAGTAATTTATACCATCAGAAATCCTTTATTTGATGCAATTAAACTACAGATTGGCTTTAACAAAGCAAAATGACACTGTGATCATTGGATCCTAGGCCAGAGTAGCATTATTTATTGTAATGCTGATATTTCAAGAAGAATCACAGTCAGAACAGGGTGTTCAGACTATCTCTGTACTGGCCAATAAAGTATTGCCAGGCTCTGAATTGCTCTTGTTAAAGTGGTCCTGGGCCTGGACGAGGCCTCTTAGGCACACCCTGACTAAAACGAATTGGCACTTTGGATATGTAATATGTTGGCTGTGAGGAATTTCCCACGTGATTTACTCTTAAGACATTTTCCTTAAAGCCTGTTTTTTTCATGTTTCCTATGTGTTGAAGAGTCTGGGTAATGTTGTATTATATTACTGTAGTAATCATTACTGTATTAGGATTTTATCAATCATAATGTATTAAAATACATTATGTATATCACTACATTGTAGTGAACCCATTGACAGGATAAAGTCATTAAGGAAGGGAAAAGCACAACAAGGACAAAGATGGTTCATTGATAGCTATCTCTATAACTGTAAAAGGATTTTGTATTAGTTTTATTTTAGATTGAATACATATTTGTTTTTTTCCTTGTTTTTTGTTTTTTTTTTACTTTTTCCTCAGTGGATATATATTCAGTCATTGCTGTAACAATTATTTAGCCTCCAAAACTCCCTTCAATGTATTCTCATTATAATAGTGTCAGAAGAACTGTTTCAATCATCACATCTGACATTCTGTTAAACACAGGACAGTTTTAAATAGATTTGGACACAATATTTCACACAAAGGTCTAAAGAACAGTTTCTCTGATGAACACAGAAAATGGANTCATTACTGTATTAGGATTTTATCAATCATAATGTATTAAAATACATTATGTATATCACTACATTGTAGTGAACCCATTGACAGGATAAAGTCATTAAGGAAGGGAAAAGCACAACAAGGACAAAGATGGTTCATTGATAGCTATCTCTATAACTGTAAAAGGATTTTGTATTAGTTTTATTTTAGATTGAATACATATTTGGTTTTTTCCTTGTTTTTTTTTTTTTTTTACTTTGTCCTCAGTAGATATATGTTCAGTCATTGCCATAATAATTATTTAGCCTCCAAAACTCCTTTCAATGTATTCTCATTATAATAGTGTCAGAAGAACTGTTTCAATCATCACATCTGACATTCTGTTAAACACAGGACAGTTTTAAATAGATTTGGACACAATATTTCACACAAAGGTCTAAAGAACAGTTTCTCTGATGAACACAGAAAATGGATAATTCTGGACAACTAATCAGCCATTTTATTTTGCTTTCAGTGCTCACATGGGCTTCTAACACTGTAATCTTTTTCTTCAGAATTATTGCTCTGTCTTTGTCTGATTAGTCAATATTTTGTTTAGCTCCTCCCTGAAATTATATGCTATCAAGGAAGCAAGTTTCTGACAATCACAGTGATGGTGCTGTCTGCTTTAAAATAAATGCAAAGGCTTTTCCCATAGAATTCACCTTATAAAAATTGAAATATTTTGCACAGTTCAGTATCTGAGCTTTTTAAACACCTGGGAAAGGATTACATCTAAACCACTCCTGTTTTCAATAGTATCATCTTCTCTAAGCTAGGTTTTTTTTTCTTGTTTCTACAGCAATTACTGAGATCTTATGCTATTCCCTTCAACCATTTTTATTCCTCTGCATGAGCCAAATATATTTATCTGCCTTGCTGTTATACCAAGGCTTTTTATACTGCAGCTTTGTCTTTAATGTGTAATTTCTTTTCCAGTCAAGTAGAATAATTAGTTCCTTTTCTTCAGCGCATGAAGCTTTTCTCATCTTCATTGCTTTAAAATGGAGTTCTTTCTAGCTGAAAAATCCTTCTTGGCTGATGATTTTTTGGTTCTTGGTTTTTCCACAGCTCTGCAGGAACTCATCAGGATTTCTCACCTCACTAAATACAAGGGATTTTTACCCCTGTCAATGGTATTCCAGATATCTTAAAATTTAATACTTTCTAACTGCATATCAGTCAAAATTTTAACTTGGAATATTCACAGAATGGTTTCAGCTGGGATTGTCAAGAGTATAAACCTTGGGTTGTGGCAGACCAGAGTATCTCTCTGGTTGTCTTGATGGGCAGGAGCCTGGATGGGGGGGATGAATCCTCCCTGGCCTGTGCCTGAAACAGTGGTGATTTNGGTTAGCACTGTTGCAACTGATCCCTATCATTCCTTCTTTGTTCTCAACAGTTATATTATGATATTTCCACTTTGAGCATGCCAATTGTACATTTTTTATTTAAATATTATACTTATCATAGGGACAAAATACTACAGAATTTAATTAGGAGTGAAGAAGGTGATTTTAGATTCAATAAGGGTTCTTGTTGAAAATCTTTATTACACTGGCATTAATTTTCCTACAATAACTGTTACTGGAATATAAAGTCCCACTCAATGTTTAGATTTGGTGCATCTTGTCTGAATTCGCTCTTATGCTGCTTTTTTTAAGGAAAGGAAGGGGATGTTTCAGCTTTACTGTAAGATAATTAAATTTAGACTCAGCAAATATTTGAATTTAAAGGCTATCAGATTGTTGGCATATACTGTATGCAGATGAAAATTCTGATAATGATAATTCCTAACCAGTGAAGGAAATGTTAGTACTACCTTAGCGATGTCTTTTGCACAATATTGTGAAATTGGCAAAAGGTATAATGCAAATGTGGAATTGGTTAAATTCTGCATAGCTTGGGTATGTTTCAAGCATGAAAGAAAAATTTTAATCTAAGCTATATCTAATCAGATCTATTTTATCCTCATGCCTACAATGTTAACATTATGCAATCAACAGAGGAAGCCAAATATGAAATAAAAATATAAAAGTCAAATTTGATACAGTGAGAAAAAAATTTACATGCAAAGTAAAGACAAACATTTTTATTTTTCTCATTAAAGTAAAACTTCACAACATACTTCTGAAGTTAAAGAACACAATTTTCAAATCAGTGTGAGTTGTGAATGGCATTTTCAAACATTTCAAAATAAATTATTTTCAGAGTAAACATATTGAATATTTAGAGTATTATAAATTTTGAAATTTTGTTATCAATTTGTCAACAGAGAGATGGCATGCAATAGAACATGGGGAATATGAATTAAAAGTAATCTCTTAATTGCATGCTAGAAAGTGTAAGACAGACGCTACTTTCCCAAAGGCAGAAAAAGAATTGTATTTACAATTCAGTTATGGACAGGTGCCCAGATTTTGGCTTATCTATCATTTGCTACATGCTGAGTTTGCTACATACAAGCTGCCATTACTAATAGTCTGGGACAGAGCCATGAAATTTCAAGTACTGTGTATTCCAGGTCAGAGCACAATCTAGTAAGTGTCATCTGAAATTCATCTACCATTCCTCTGCTTCATAAAGCCTGCTGGTGACCAATTGAACTGCAACACTGGTTTACTTCCATATGCTTTTTTTTAATATGCTAAATTTTTCTTCTGCTTATACTTTGGATGAACAGCTCTATTTCTTGTGGAAAATCCTTTAGTTTCTAGTACGTTTGCAATTTCATTTTTAATACATTTTTTTACACATGCTATCCAGGAAACACAGACTACACAGTAGCAATTCCACAGATAGCAGAAACAGGTGCTTTTATTTTAAGTAAAATATCATGTTCTGAAAAACAGAAGTCTGCTCTACATTCAGGATAAAATCTTTGGAAATATGTTAGAACATAACTAGTTTTTGGCTTTTTATCTACATGGCACAGAACTGAAAGAACATTGCAGTGGACCACTACAAGGAGGATGCAATAAATATTTTCTTTCACAAAGCACATTGGAATATCTATTTGAACTTTATGGTCAGTGAATTGCTGGCTTGTTTAGAAAGTGCAGATATGGTATTATTCTAGTGACAATTTCATCAAAAAGATATGGAATTTAGATAGTTTTATCTGCAAAACCAATTCTGTTTTTTTAGTTTTGGTGGGAGAACTTTCCAAAAGCCATAACACTACACTGAGGTTATTATTTTTATTATTTATTTTCTAGGTTCCTAACAATGGTTAAGCATTTTCAATATTCACCTTATGCCTATTAAAATAATTAATTTATATATTTAATCATACCGATAATACTATTAGAAACATGTGCAGTAAATAGGTAGTATAGCAGAATAGCAACAAATATCCCAATACTGTGCTGAAATATTTATATTGACAGTAAGTTTTATTTCTAAGCCTGACATTGTCTGGATGAATCTGAATTCTTGCACACCTGCACCACGTAGACTGGCTCAACATTTAATTGCTGACAAAATGAAGTATTTTTAAATTCTTCTAGACCTTTTTGTGTTCCTAGCTGAATGACATTTCCAGTGTTAGTTTAACCCCACACATTGCTGTCAACCACTTTTACAGGCTATTCCAGGATTACAGCATTTTGAAATATTTAGGTGTTTAGAAAGCTAAAACTATCATCCATGAATAACTTTCATGTAGTATGTATCATAATAAACCACTAAATAATAAAAGTTCTATTTTATAATTTTATAGCTCTTATCAAAAATATGTGCTGATGAAAATCAGCAGATGGTATAGAAACCCCTGGAAGAAGAATAATCAGAGCTGGTCTCTTTCACAATGTTCAGCCCTGTGTTCTATGCAATAATTCAAAATTAATATTTTTATTCTCCATTGAAACATTGCTTCCCACCTTGACTCCAAGAACTTTTGAGTGAGTCACAGAAAACAGAGTAGGATGTTTTCAAATCACCCAGAGTTTCCACACTTGAAAACAAAACAGTGTATTTTTCACTTGCTACTCTGGAGCATTATGCATTGAATTTCAACAAACTAAATTGAACTAAATCCCTTTCTCCCCTTAAGTTCAAGTGCAGCACAGGCCGGTCTCCTCACGACAAAGCTGTCTGGAATTTACATGTTCCTCTAAAATATTTTATTAGAGTAATTAAAATAATAAACCCTGCAGTTTGATCATAACCTCCTTCTGGACTTCACAACTTATAGTTATTAAGGTGTCATAACTTACTGTACATGCTCAGGGAGCCTTAGATCCTCTCCTGGAAGATGCCAAGGGAAACTAAATCAGCAGCTGCTACTTTTTCATCTTCATGGTTGGCTGCTGTCAAAACAATCCGTATATAAAATGGGATTTTCCAGCCAGGTGGCCACCAGGAACAGTTGGTCTCACAGGCCCTCTAAAGTCATAACTTGAAGCTTTCAATTAAGACAGTTTGTTTTATAACACCATGTTTATAACACTATGTTTTATAACACTTTTTGACTTGTTTATAACCCTGTTATCAGTGAGGTTTCTTTCATTTTCTTATCCTAAAGATGAAACCACTGCTTTATAGAAACACTAACACCTTCTCTTTTTTCCATCATAAGAATTGGACAGCAGGTAATGTCTTGTATTTGTCAACATTGTTTGGATTCACAGGCAAATAAAAATCAAAAATAACTAGCAAGTTTTTTGTGAAGGTAAATCAAGGTTTCTTTGGAAAAGAGACATTTGAAGAGATGTTTGTTAGCTAGAGAAACATTTCATATCAATGTAAAAAAAATTACTGCCATTTGCTTTGCACAAGAGGTATAACAGGAGTAGCATAACTGATTGCTTAATTACAAGAATATTACATGTACAAACAGGCACTTCAAAATACTTCAAATCAAGCTGAAAAAGGCAGTGTTTTATTTTTTAGAAAACTTGCTAAAGTTGATTTGCTTAAAAAAATTATTTAAGAATGTTTTTAATGTATGCATGTCGGTAAGAAAAGTAGTAGAAAGGAGTATAGTCTCATTAAGCTTCATTGAAGCCTATATGGTAATTAGTGATCAATTTAGCACTAGATATTCAGTGCTAATGTAGGTTCCTAAAATGTATAGCTGTCTTTAAAAAAAAATTCTCTTTCTCTGCCTCAGCAATAACTAATGTCAGCTGAGTTTTGTTATTTTTTTTTCAACTTTGGAACCTTCAATACAAACGTGCTTGAAAGTCTATACATAAAACTTTCAACAACATCCATGTGAAAGAGTGATTTAAAATTCATTCAGGAATTACCTTCCTCCTCTACAAAAATCTTAAGTCTTTTGAGTTTGAGAGTCTGAGTTTGAATCAAGGTATTATGTGGAATTATATGTAACTAGAGAAGTGTACAGAACCCAGAACCCACAAAATCAGTGGAAGTTTCCTCACTTTTTTTATCCTACATTGACTGGTTTAATGGAAGTTGGTTCTTCAAACACAGTACTATCAAGGAAAACAAAGTTGAATTTTGAATGTACCTCTCCTGAAGACAGTCTTGCAATGAAAAAAAAAAAGTTTACTTGATTATTGCTTTATTAAAATGGCTTCTGATATGTCCTAAAAGAACTCTTCAGCTTGCCAGTGTCGAAACATTAATTTAAAAATTTATTTACAAATTGAACAAATGAACATGTTAAAGTTTATTTGCCCATCTAAATGTAGATAGGTATTATTTTCTTTCCAATCGAAAAATTGAATAACTTTGACTCCACTGGTTTTCCAACTTGTTTGCATTCACTTTTGATAAGCCCACCTTTTTCTTTCCTGTTCTCTACTCCCAGTTCCCCAGTTACTCAGTTACGTAGGAGATGTTTAAAATTTGTATTAAGGGAAAATGTAAAAAAAAAATCTCTAATTTCCTTATATATGACAAGAAATATATTTATTTTTTCCTCCCTGCTCCAGGCAATTTTTCAGAGTTGCTACCTCAAATTTCCTCTACCTGTATTGCTTAAACTATACATTAAGAAAGATGAAAAAATCCAGTTACTTCATGTTCAGCCATAATTAATTTTCAACTCATCTTTCTCTTGAGAACTGCTTGCATAAGAGCATGAAACAATACCCATGCTGTTTCCTGCTGCTTTGATCAAATCTTTGTTTCCTGTGAAAGAAATATAATGAAAGAAATCAAGGCACCAGTGTAGGAATGTAGTTTTAGACTAGGTAGATATTTTCTTTATAGGGAAAATATGTTTAGTTTTACCATAAGACTTAAAAGGAAAGTGCTCGGGAAAGTTCTCTAAGCTCCTATTGGCTCAGTGCCAGGACAGAGATTGGATAGGTCTCTGTCCCTGTCTGTCACAATGTAACTGTTCCTTATTGGGCACTGCCTCCACCATTAACCATTTAAACCACTGCAGGAAGCTTCTCAGCGCTTCGTTGGGGATGTTTACCTAGTGCTATGCTATCAGCACCTGTGTCCAGCTTATTCTTATTTACATTGTCCTATTTATTATTTTCTCTTTTTATTAAATCTTTTTCTGTTACATGGCACCCCCGAAGAAGTGATCTCGCTTTCTTAAGTCATCTCTAGAGGGCAGGCACCTCAGAGAAACTTGATGTAATCTCCACGTGGCTTAATTACACTCTGGCCATGTGTATTATTACATCACACCAGCAATGAGACCCTATGGCTTATTAGTCCAAGTATCTCAATACATTTCAGTAGTTTGTGAATAAAATGAGGAATTCTCTAATACTTCATACAAAAGTCGTATTTATAACAACCATCTACATCTTCGCTAGTGTTTAAGAGAAAATTTTGATTGGCATTTTGAACTATTCCCCTAATATCAGAACTGAACAAGGAAATATGTGAGCCTTGATGACCAATTTATCAACCAATGTGCCAGTGTAGTCGTTTACTCAAACCAGGATGAAGCAAGTTCTTGCACCACAAACATTGTTGTTTGTATTAGATAAAAGCATCACTGACAGAAGATTAATGATATTTTGTCTTTTTACTTTCCCCGACATTTAATAATTTTATTCTGTCTCATTACATAAAAATATTGTCTACTATAGAGCATTTTAAAATACATTGTTTGTAACTTTATAATATTCACTTCAGGAAACAATGCTATTTATTACCAAAAAATCAGTGGGGTAAAAAAAAAAGACATTCTCATGTATTACTCTCCATTTTTATTTTAGTTTAGCTTGCTAAAGAATGATTTACAAGTGACTCTTGTGAAGGCCTCCTGGAAAGAGGATAGCTTCATAGCTCATCTAGAGGATTTTTGTGTGACCATATCCTCAATGGTATCATTGAGACAACAAATTTTAAAAAGCATTGTCCTATCACATGGGATTTTGCACAAACACTTAGAATTACAAGGATCTCCAATAAAAGAAATAAACAATAAAAATGCCTGTGGTAATTAGGAATAGGTTCTTATAAAAGCCTTTTTGACTTAGTCATTGCTGTACATGTTTTGTGATGCATATTACTGAGCTTGATAGATGTGGGTAAAATGTTCTGTAGCTTGATTGCTCAGAGCATACAGAGCAGACAGTGTACTGGAACAAACTACAACTGTGCCTGTGCATCAGAATTCACTACTGAGAGGTAAACGGGAAATGCAGCTTATAGACTTACAGGGACAGTACTTGATTACAAAAAGAGCTACCCTGCTGCCTAGACCTGACTAAACAGGCAAGACAAGAGAATTAGATACAAAAGACACAGTTTGAAATAGCATGGAAGTGAACATCATAAATTTTAGACAAAATTATAAGAGTTTAAATCAAACAACATTAAAAAACCTCAAAACTCTTCCTAGTCACTTACATATCTAAGATGTAAAGCTTTTCCATTTTAAACTCTTGAGGCACCTTACAAGTCAAATGTAGAAGGTGCTTGACAAAAGCCAACATGAATTTACCAAAGGTAAATCATGCCAGACTAACCAAATTGCTTTCTACAACAAACAAGTGCCCTCTGTCTAGCAGGTGAATGGTTAGAAACAAAGATCCTGTTCTTATACAAATGGGTTTGTCAATTAAAAAGGGGAATTGGAAAAAACATTTTCCACTGTGTAGTATAGAGGATGATTTTCAATATGTTTTGAAACTTTAAAACCATGCACCAGCTATACGAGTGATGCATAATTACGACCATTAGAAAAGAATAAGAGCCTACATCTGAGATCTTTGATTTTGGAAAGAATTGTATTAACATGGGACTGCTGTTTCTATGTATGGAGCATATGTTACAGAAATACTGTAATAAAAATATATATTGTATCATTTAACAAAATTTGATCCTGACCTGAAAAAACAACCTATACAACTCAGATGCTCAAGAATACCTATTTCTATTCAGGAAGACATCTAATAGACAAGGAACCTGACTGCTCTAAATTTCATTGCTTCAGGTTATGCAGCAGAATCTATGAAATTGAGTCAAGCACCCCTGTTCCCTACAGTAACTGCAGGGATTGAAGCATCATATTGTGGGATTCATAGCACACAGCATTGTCTAAACAAGGAAGATCTGATGAAACAAATGCATCTCGAATTCCAAACTCAGTGTGTTCATTTATTTTAAAGTGACATTTCTGAACTTTTTTCTCACTGGATGGCTACCACAACACTAACTCTACAGTGAGACAAACAACTCTGTCTAAGTTTTCAGACACTCTAAAGTTATATCTTCCAAAGTTTTAATTTTTTCCCTATCCACAAATACACATTCAAGCATCTCAGGATCATGAAAAAGCATTGCTACAGAGACATGTAAGAAGATTTCCTAATATAGCCTTGAACACTAAGGTTGTAATTTCTTTATCTTTCTCTAAGAATGACATCAGAAGTCTAACCTACATTTCTAATGTGATCTGGGAGTCGCTCCAGAGAGAGAAAAATAAAGCCAAGAGAAAAAAAGAGACAAAAGGACGCCAGAGGAATAACAGAGAGAGGGGAAATGACAGTAGTGACTGAAAAGCAGGAGGGAGTACAATGATGAGAAGACAAATAAAAGCTTAAAATGCATACAAAAAGGATTAATATTAAAAGTGGATTTTACAAAGATTCAAAAATCCATGTTTTAAGGTAACACTAGTATTTAGCATATTTACTATCTCTTTAAAACAGAAATCTGAAGGTCTCTGTACAGTTACTAGGATTTCCAAGTTACAACAATCCTAGTGTTAGATCTATATTTTCTCATGCTGCAATTTTATAGTCTCAGTGTAAATGATCTCATTAGCTCCCTGGTCTATAACTGTGTCTCAGTAGAGACAGAGGCACATATTATGATAGAGCATCCTTTAATGAACATCCTTGAATGAGAATTTCTTTGTGGGTTTCTTTTTAATTTTTCCTTTTAATATTTTAGTTTAAAATGCTGCTTCTGTGTTACATCTTGATATTAGCCCTTTTACTGGATAAAACTTTCAAAAAAACCCAAACTGTCCAGGTTGCTGGTAGTAGTATCTATTCTGATTAGCAAATTGAAAAGTGTAAACTGAAGATCTCTTGGCATCCTGGAGTATCACACCAAAGAGACAATGTTAAAATATTTCTGAGAGAGGTAATTTGCATAGACCTTCCTGTTCCAGAGTGGATATGCTCCTCCATCATCTTCCCTTTTTGTGGAAATCTCTTTTCAACAATGAAAGACTATTTAGCTCTGGCATTCCTCGGCTGACACTGCCTACTGCTGAGCACCTGAAAATTAGTGCTTAAATTAAAAGAGAAGAAGTATCCTTATCTAATGCTGTTAGATTTTAAAGCTTTTTCATAAAATCCAGAATAGGCATGCTGAAGCTGGTGATCACTTATCAGAGAGTCTGCACGCGTGCCCGTGTAAAAAAAAAATCAACATAATAACAATAAGTAAATTAAATATTGTACATATTATTGTCACCCTGCAGTGATCTGCTAAAGAAGTGCTTCTTTGTCACAATTCTTGATATTACAGACAAGGGAATGAGCATTGACAAATAGCTTTTGTGCTTATAACTTTTGATGTTTCAACACAATCCCTGAACCAGTATGTGGAGAAGAGAACATAGAGGACTGAAGCCAGGCATGGCTAAGAGGAACTCAAGTTTAAGATTTTTTCTTCCCAATTAGTGTAATTTATTGTGATTTGTACTCCCTAACATGTTACAAACAACAACTTGCCTTGTCCTAGAAACCAAATCCTCATACATATGTGTTATGAACATTGCATTAAATCCCACTAAAGCCAAAGGAAAAACTGAAACAGGTTTGGTCTCCATGTACCATTTTGTATACCCAAATTTGTCCCTCAAGTGAGTGAATTAGTGGGGTAAATGTACTTTTAAAGTGAATGTGAAAAATCTCTTATGAACTAGCTCTATAGTTCACAAAATATTTCTGTTTCCTTACACAAGCAATAATTCTCCTGGCAATGTGATCTTCAGCTATGGTCTCTTGTACTGAGGATCTCACAACTCATCAGTCCCTTCACTGTACCCCGAGGAGACCTCCTGTAAGCATATATTGGCCATAAAATTATTTTGCTAAAGGGTATAGGACAAATCACTTCTTCAAGATTCTAGGGGACTTCCTCCCAGGGACGACACTTTTGGAAAGTAAGTTTTAAAAGCTATCACTTCCCATGTAAATAAAGGAACCTTATTTTAAATGTAGAAAGAAAAGAAAAATACAAGCTGGACTCTGCTGGTAATAAGAACTGAAAAAAAAATCCCTGAACAAATGCTCACTATACATAGAGTTTAGTTGTCACTAGATTGTATTGGAAACACTCCAATGAAAAAAGGTAACTGCTCCATGGTACCTGATCTAATGGCAGTTTGCAAACCAAGCGAGATGAAACAAAATGGAAACACCAGAAAAAGTAGTGAAAAGTGAAACCACAGAGAAAAAATGAAACTGGAAACATGGTGCAAGCAAAAAGCAGAGCTTGTAGCAACATCACTGAAGGATCAAGCATCAATAAATGCTGAGAAACAAAAGTATTGAAAATGAGGACAAAAAAAGGCAAAGCATATAGATGAAATTATACTGGAAAATCAGGGCCTGGAGAAATGTAAAGAAGGACAATTTTAAAACAAGAAAAATCAGCCAGAAGGGATAGAGACACAAATCTTTTTTAACAAGTCAAGTCCTTCAAAAAGAGATGGAATTCTCAGCTGTACTACTGCTTTCCATGATATAGTTACAAAACCTTGCTTACAGACCTCAGCTTGGTAATCTGACCTGTGATCTCTTTATCCTGAATCAGGAAACCTGAAGTGTCCTCACAGGCAGTCTGCAGTGGCCAATTCAGTCTTAATTTTTCTTAAAAAAAACAAGGGAAAAAAACATAGATATGGTATCTGGTCTGAGAGCAGAAAGGAAGGGGAAAAGAAAGAAGTCAACACAGATGCAGAAAATCAGAATAACATTGTTCTGGTTATTGCAGGCATTTAATGATGTAGATAGTGATGTATGCTTAGTGCAGATTTATTTGCATAATTAGCAGTCTCCATTCTTTATTTCTCTGTGTTAATATATGCACCTGTGGATATTATTTATTCTTTATAATTCTTTAACCATTTGAGTGGCAGTGTCATTCTGTCAGAGAAATACCTCATTGTGATAAAATATTCCTTTAGGTAACTGTTCCTCAGTGGGAATTCATTCCAATGGCTTCTACTTTTATTAATATTACCTTTGGTAGGTGCTGTATGTAGTACTTCTTTACTCTAGTAGGAAGTGCATAGGAATGCACTTTGATCAAGTAAACAAAAAGGAAGACCATGTTCACCTTGACTTTTCTGTTATCATGGTGCTTCAGCCGTAAAACTAAATTTAATTCAAATTAAACTGCCCTCAATTAGAGTAAATGGAGAGGTAAATGATGCTATTGTACAACAGAATATCCATTACGCTAAAAAAATTGTGGATGACCTACTTTGTAACAGAGTATGGAATAGCTGCCAAAACTGCATAAAGAATTAGATATTTTTAGTTATGCTCAATTTTGCAATTCAGATTGTGCAAGCTTTAACTTAATGAAGTTGGCTGAGGTCCTTCATCTAGAAAGGAATATAGTTAAGCCAGATCTCTTTCACCAAAATTGCACTTGTATCTTCTTCCCAGGACAAACAAGGGTAATATGGGACAGAAAGAGTAAGAAATAAGATAATAATAAGGGTGCAAGTTTTATATAGTCACAAATATAACTGGTTCAACCAATACAGAGTTGTAACTTCACTTTAGGTTCATGATGTTAATAGTCGTGAATTTTAAAAATCTTGAAAATACAAAATGTCCATTTCAGGCTTATTGATATAATCAGTGCTTACATTTAAAATCTTCCTTTCCCTAAATACCAGTTTAGAAGTTTAAAGTTATTTAACATTTGCTTGTTAGCACTTCTGTCTGGCATGTCTAGAAGAAAATTGATGGAGTTAAAATTTGACAGTCTCCTAAGCTGTGGGAGTATATGTGATTTTTGTCATAAGTTTCCCAACAGAATCAATTACCAATGACACCTTTTCTTTTAGAAAAGTATAGAAAAGTCACCTCAAATGCCAGCAACATTTTAACATAAAACAGTAGAACATTGCTTATCCCTGTTATCCTTTATTTTACATTTAATGAAAGAACATATAATCCATCAGGAGAGGAGAGAAGATGGTGTTTATCACTAATAAATGCTGACACTTTTATATGTCAAACATTCCAGCTATCTTTGTCTTTTACAATACTGGTGGCAAAAGTTCAAAATTTAACATCAGAGCAAGTGTTAAACAGTAAAAAAGGTAAAAGACTTTAAAAAAAAGTCATTTGACTTGGTGAAATACAAAATGTATATGTTATTCCATAGGGTTTTTTGTGTGGAATGATTTCTCATTCAGGTTGTCATCAAAACTGTCTTTATTATGACAGTGCTCAGTATTTTTCAACAGTGAATTAAATATTTGGGGGAATTTCTTTTTTCACAAAAAAAAAAAGAAAAAAAGAAAAAGTGTAGATAATTACAAATTTTGTAAATTACCCCTCTCCATCTTATTGAATGCTTTAGAAGATCACATTAAAATTTTTTCCCAACACTGTTATGATATACACTTCTTTATTTGATACTGACAAGTTACTACAAATATTAAAGAGTCTGTATCTAGTTTTAAGCATATTTATGCTTCTATTTATGCTTATTTCACAGTTTTATTTATTTTTATTCAGCTGGTAAAGATGCTTTTTTGATTGCACAGTAATACATCTTTCAACTCATAGTAAATGAACAAAGTCATAGTGATGAAAGATGTCCTATTATTTTTGTTCTATAAGTATGCAAAAGAACATTACATGGGTAATATTTCTTTCACATGTCTATATTTGCTTATTTATTTAGGATACATATTTGTCTTAGTTTAATTTAATAGAAGTATAGAAAGCCAAACTTGAATATATACATGTACTTTTTAAAAAAATATTTCTATGAATGCAGAAAAAGCACTTTTTGAAAGTAAAAGAAAAATATGAAAAGAAAAACTGCATCTGGGTGATCAATCATATGTGACTAGCATCCATAGTTTTGATTTTTAGAAGAGCATGTTCCTGGGGCCACCTGTATCAGAAAGCTACTTGGACTTCATTTTAGAAAGCTAACATTTTTTAGAGTCATAGAGACATATCAATGTACAATTCTCTACTTTCCTATAAACTCACTACTTCTGATCTTTGGGAAGATGTATAGACTGTGGTGGCCTCAGTGCAATGATGGGAATTATTTTCTTGATTTTACTTTTCCCTCTGATCCCCATTTCAACTACTAAAATCTCACAACTTTATTTTCCACTGTTTTTTGAACTATGCCTTATCCAGGTTGTGTGAAGATTCTGGTTACATGACTATTAAGTACTGGATAGAAGTTATTCACAGTGGGCAGCTCTTTTCATCAGTTAAAAAATCTTCATCAATAATTTGGGAATGGGAGGCTGACCCATTTTATATGCTTTTGCTTAATCTTTTGACTTGTGATCTTCATACCATGCCTGGAGTTTTTATTTCCACTTTGGATAGTTTTAGACTTTGATCTTCCTAAGTCTGCTCTAAAACAACAGCACTGTGTCAAGAATGAAATCAATCTACCAATCGTCCAGAAGTTAAAACATGGTCTTCTTTACTCTAATGTAGTTTTCTTGTAGGTTTCAATGTTACTGATGGAATTTTTTTTTTTCAAATGCAGTGCCCATGCCCATATGTTTGCAAATTCAGTAGCCAGGTAATATAATTTAAGCCAATTGCTATCAGAACAAAATGCCCTTTAAAGAGTCACTACTTTGACTTGGATTACATATTATATAAGGCATATCAAAAAATTGTGTTCAAGTTGTTTGATTTTTGTTTGAGTTTTTCTTGAGAAAAAAAACATTCAAAATCTTGGCCTAGCATGAAAATAGGATCATACTTCACCTTATTTATACTCCAAATGATGAATTTATCCAGCCCATACTACAAAAAATAACTTTTGACTGGGTTTTTTGGTATTGCTCAGATTTAGACGAGCTTCATATTTTTGCTTCTGTCTAGATTATTTTTCTTAAAGAGACTGCAGACTACAGTGTTTTACTTGGCTAGGCTAAATTAATCTTTCCTCAGAGAAAAGGACAATAAAGACATAAATAATTGAAAGAGATATGCACAATGATTATTCCTTAAGGAATATAAAGAACTACTCCATTGATACTGGTTAAATTGCACCTTCTAGATCATCATAACTATGCCCATGAAGTGATGGATGGTCCTTTGTAACATGCATTACATTGTTTTCCCTCTTCTTGTACACTGGTCTAGATATAATCTGTAACAGCAGAAAGTAATTGCTGTGGTAGTGTAATGGATCTGTGCAGCAACTTTTGTTCTACTTTCTTAATAGTGAATTGGAACATCATCCTGCAAAATGAGAAGTTTCAATTATCTTTAATGGACCCAGAGATGTCAATTCATGTGTTTTTTAAACATCCAAGCACAAGAACAAAAGAGTAGAGGGACTAAAAAAAAGTAGTTGAGTATTACTGGTCACTATAATAAAAGGGGAAATTAGCAATTGTAATTTAAAAGAGGGTGATTTTACTTCTTATTTTAACCCCTAAGTAGGAAGGAAATTTTTAAAAGGGGCATGTGTTCAAAAAGTCACTAAAAGCATTCAGATATCTAGTGCAGCTGATCAGTTAGATAAATTTTTGTCAATAAAACCACGTTCAGAAATTATTTTTAGATGAAAACACTTTGAAATTAATTTCAGTTCTCAAAAGCAAAAGCCCATCTAAGTGAAAACGTTTAAATTTGAAATTCATTGATCATTTCATTATTATGTGTTTATATAGTTATAAAGTTAGAGTAAAATAAGTAATGTCACTTTTTCTTCTTCCTTTTCTTTTTTATTTTGTCTACAAATGGCACATTTTTCTGAAGTAGAGATTTTTGTTGAATAATTCTATCTTATTCTTTCTTTTAAATCAGATCTAAGTATAAAGTATAACACTCAATTATATTTAATGTTGGACTCATCAGAACTCGGTATTATGTTAATAGGTGTTTGCTAATTCTACCACATCATGGAAGCTCAGAATGATAAGCAAAGTTTGTTTCAAACTTATAGCCTTGGTATATGTGCTTTCAGTCTCCAGTAAATGCTAGGGATGACTCCTAGAACAATGGGGACTGAATCTTGCCAGTGTAACATGAGGAGACCAAGACAAAAGATGTCAGCCATGAGAGCTAGTCTCCTCTTTGTGATATTTATTTTTTATTTTAATATGAAATTCAATTGTATTCTGAAACACAGATTCTCTTTAAGCGAGAACAAAATCTATTAACAGCCCCCAAAAACGTCTTTTTCCTTTGTGTTTATTTTGACATCATGTATTTTGCTTTTGTGTTTTGTTTAAATTTTAAAAACAAAATGAAACAATAATTTAGCCAGAAGCAAAATATTTACAGTACAAACAACTCTCTTGCCAACCTGTACAATTCTCTAGAGAATTACATGGAAATTGTATGAGAAAACTATCTCCCTAAGAAAAAACACCTCATAGTCAACTGCAGACTACAATGTTTTATTTGGCTAGGCTTCAGTCAACTGGAGACTCACCATGGGGAAAAAAAATCCTATAAAATAGTAAATAATAAATTAGAATATGAGAAGTTTCTCATGAAAAAATCAGCTTGACAAACTGTACAATAAGCATATAATGTTAATCCACTTAAAGTGGATTCTACTTAAAGTAGAATCAAGACTAAATTGCCCTTGAGATACTTCTGGAAATTAAATGGGGTATTTTTTTTTTAAGTTACAATAAATATTTTTGGGGGTATGTTTGCCAATTATGAACAAGGACCAGAAGCTTTAAAATTAACAAGAACAGGTTGAGTAGTTCTATATTGTTTGTCATGACTTGTACAGTCAGAAATAGCTTTAGTATGCCATTATAGACTTGTAGGGCTAAAGTAAACCAGTACCAGATTAGCCCTAATTTTGCAACCTAGAGACAATCAAGAATCTCAGAAGTCTTCACAAGGGTAGGCAGAAAGCTCTTCATGTTAATCTTTTGCACATGCTGAGGCACAGAATATTTTCATACCTACCAGTTTCCAAGGCTGAAATGCTTTCCTCTTTGGACTCAAGGAAGGATCTCCCTCATGTAAAGGGATCATAATCTTTATGGAATTATATTGTCTTTTGCAATTCTTTACTAATTGTGAAATTGGATCAGCAGATCTTAAGGAAAAGGTCAAGACTTCTTTTCAAAACACCTCTTCTATTTGGTCACTATTTGAAAAATTGACCTGATATGAAATTTCTGGGCTCACATCCAGATTTCTTTAGGGAGATTTAAACCCATATCTCCTATGACAGTGTCCTAAATGATAGCCTGGCATGAAACTTTATTTTCACATAGTTCTTCTCATTATTTTACATAAAAACTTCTTCCTGTTAGGAAAAGTTGTCACTTACCTGTCTGTAGACCTATGACTATATAATGATATGACTGTACAAGAAGTGTATACAATGCATTTTGATTTTATCATTTATGCAACTGAAAGGATATTTATTAATAGTCAGTGTGGAATATATTCTGATCTACTGTATACTGCTAAGCACAACAGTCAGAGCCCACCTTTCTGAGGAAAGCTGAAGCCCTCAGAAGAGTCAAAGAGAACATTGTTACTGGCCTAGTTAATGTTGAATTCTTTAAACATCCATTTATTGGTTCAAAGGATATCATTGTCCCTCCATTGCCTAAAGAACACCTGACATGTAATAAAAACTTTACAACTATATATTATGATGTCTCAATTCTAGTGAGGAATGTAAAGAGAAAAGTAGACATTTGTGCATCCTGGTGGAGCCAAGCATCTGAGCAATGCTGCCAAAGTACTTGGCTCATGTGACACTAAAGCCATTATTGGAAACTGTAATTTCAGGTTAAGTGTATTTTCAAATATTTTAAAATATTTTCTAGGTAGTCCTTATAAACTGAATTGTGCTGAAGCTACAATATGGATAGTAGTTTACCATATGGATGCAAGACTGCTAAAAACAATGGGAAAAGCTATTGGAAACAATGACAGTAATTAATTATACCGTTTTCTTAAGCAGCTCTTAAATAGCCAATGAAACATGGTTAGAAAGTCATGAGAAATATCAGATTACCTGTAAAACTGGTAGATTTAAACATTGGGGTGTTTAAAAATTCAGTTACTCTTTACCTCAGTGTCATTTTCATCATGAATTTAAAAATGGAAACTCAAATTTTCTACAGTTCACCTCCAATTTCAGATGGATATTGGATTCTACTGTATTTCCTTTATAGCCATCTTTGGAAAATCATTGTGTTTGCCATCAAATTTGTTACTGTAAATTTAAAATTGGGTTTAAACTTAAAAAAAATTTTTAAAATTTTTATTTCCTTTGTGTTCATAATAAAAAAAAGGAGGTTCTCAAATAAATAGGATCATGTAGTTAAGTTAAAAAAAAAAAAAGACATCCCAAATATAGTCATTATTTAATTTCACTGGTAAATGACTGCTTTTATCAATGTCCAAATATTTCTAGAGGAAAATTCTAAGAATCTCTAAGATCTGGTTGTTTTCTGGACATCCCTTTCCAACTCAGAAGCAGGCACCATAGTTAAGCATTTGATGCAGGTAAATCTCTTCATTATCTTCTTGCAGTGTCTGCCTCTTCATATCAAATTTAAGAGGCAGGATAGCTCTGTTTCAGTGGGTTTTAAATCCTTATAAGGGGCATCTGAGCCTAGCCTGGACTCACTTTTGTTTCAAGAAAGCAGCTCTTGGATTATATGCAAATGCAACTTGCCTGCTACTATCAAGAAGAGGAAACTTTGGAAAGTAACTACATGATTTGCAGTGATGTTTGCATGGTTTTAATCACAACCAATAACTACATGTCACTAATATTATTAATAGGTATGTTAGAAGAGGTAGAACAGGAAATGAAAGAGAAGGGTTTGATGAAACCTCCTGAAAAATTTGAGAGAAACATCCCAGGATTTTGTTGAAAGCTTTTTTTTTTCTTTTCAGTTATGTAAAATTTGAAAATTATTATAATTTATGAAGCTACTTGATTTTTAGCTCATGTACCCAAGAATTTATGAAAGAGTCAAAAATGCAGAAGAAATTATCACCTGTCTGATTTATAGTGCAAAAGTCATGTCCATCTAATGCATACTTATTTTCTTCATGCAGATATTTAGGAGTTTTAAGACACTCTTAGTATGCTTACCTTCTCCTTTCACAGAACATATAGAAAGCATCAGGAAAGCCAAAGAGATATCATCCACTGTAACACTGATGTTTCATTTCCAATAGATCTATATCCCCTTGCCAGTCAGATGTAAATGAAGAAAATAAGTTTGATTTGGTAGCTGAAACATCCTGCCTAGAAGGATTTCACTGAAGAAATCTTCTTTCTGTCATTTACATTTAGTGTGAACAAACTTTGACTAGAGCAGAGTCCACAAGTTATGAAATCAGACCTGCATATTTGTTTTTGAAAATACTGACTATTGTGATTTCAGATCCTAAAAGCTCAGAAATATACAACCACATGCACAGACACACAAAAATGTCTTGGTCAATATCACTTTTAGCTAGGAAACAACTTTATGCAACCTCAGTGAATATGTATTAAATTCCATACTATTAGTGTTGTACAAACCTCATTGGGTTATATAACATAAAGCTTGGCATTAGAAAGCACATCAATCAATTTTCATGCCTGAATATCAAAAACGAAGTGACACTTCTGAATGGCTCTATTCAGAAGATCTATTCCTTTATATTTTGTTAATAAAGAGAAATCTTATTAGTAGGAGATTCAAGATGGTATAAACAAGATTTTGAGCTCAATATACCATATGCTATAGCTGCCAATTATGTTCTTGTTGACATTTTCTGCATGTGGGAATATTATCATCTCAAATTCATTATGCTTCTGTTCACATGTACTGTGTTAATTGGCATGTGACACTTTGAAAATCTGTTCCCAGGCAATGTTCATAAATAGTTCTGTTTCATATGAGCAATGTATTCAGTGGGCCTGATACTTAAAAAGATGTATTTATATAATTTTTTTATTCCCCACTGCTTTATTAAAAAAAATGTTACTTTTAATTTCTTTCATTTTTTTAAACCATTATTTATTCCACTTCACTGTGGGATGTCATATTTAATGATTTATTGTTCAAAAGTGAGGGGGCTTTGTCTATCACCTAATTTGACTGTGTTCCTTACAATTAGTATGTGTAAATCAAGCAAATAATCCAAAAAACCTTATTCCATGTAGCATTTTCAACAAAAAAGCATAAAGCAGTGAAAGACAAGAGAGGATGTGTAAGCTGTGTTCCACAGAATGGGTGAGATTTCATATATTTCAAAGATGACATCTTAATTACAGCACTACAAGTGCAGACTGCAGAAAATGAGTAGGATATGTCTGAAGATCCTAGGATGTAAACAATAATAGCTCTGTCACCAGAAAAGACATTAAGGGCTTTGTCATCAGCTCCCTCTAGAGAAGAATTGAGTGAAGAGTTCAGGATGCATCTCATCTAAATATGACATCAAAATGAGGCTTCTGGGTCAGAACATTATCAAGTTAGAAAGCTTGTATTGCTAATACACATTGATAGATGCCTCTGAAGAATGGCTCAGATCTCTAGTGGGTTGAATACCTTGTTAGACTGCACTGTGTTTTATCTATAACTATTTTGGAAGTCAAAGCCCATTTCTCTTTTTTCAGTTCTAACGTTAGCATTTAATATGAGGATTTTTTTATTCTCATCATTCTTAATCATACTATCTGGGCAATATTTGCATGTGTTTATGGACTAAAAGAGAAATAACAACACACCTGGCATTTCCTACTGAGGTTTGTTACTACATCTACTCACATATCTGCTCTTTGGCTACTGTTTCTGTTGCTAGCATGATGTTTTCCATTTTGCACTTTAGGGGAAACTGGCCTTTGGTTTCTCTTCTGTGTTCTCTGCAAGTTCCTGCTTCATCTGATACTCACAGACGTTATTTTTACCTTCTGTAATATATGAATAGAAGTAGCTGGAACAGAAAAAAGCATTGCTATATGTCGAACACAGACTCTTGCTGTTACTGGGCAAGCATCTCAGCGCCATCTAATAAGTGAGCATCTTCCATCTCTGTTAGAAACAGAAATTAATCAGACCTTTGCTTGAGGAAACTATAAATTTAGTCAGTTTTAAGTGCATTTACATCTGTGATAGACAGGATAAATGCATATTCTCACAAGGAAGAACAAAAATTTCCAGAGAATCTGGTCACAGTCTCTTCATCTCTTTCTCCTTTACAGCCAATTAATAACATTTGGCTTGTAACGTCCACAGACTATATACTAATCATTTGATATTTGGACATCTGGAAAACCTTGTACAGTGTTAATGGTGTGCTTCAAGTTGCATAATTTACTTCTGCAATAACACAAATTACCCTGCAGAAGGCCACAGCCAGATATGAGGAAGGACAATATGTAGCACTCACTGATGCACAGCCAAAGCAACAGACTGTGAAGAATATTGGAACAAAAATTGTAGTCAGAATTTATTACTATTTTATATACATTTATTTAATGTTTAAATGGTGCATATAGTTAATCAAATTTACCTTTTTTGTTTTCTGTCATGTCAACTACTAAGAGTTGAAGAATGCTCAATAAACAGAAGGCTGCAGCAGCCCCATGTCCTGAGATGCTGTTATTAATGGCTAATGAAGCTGAGCATGCAGCCCTAGCAGACAGACAAGCACATGTACTCACAATACATGCACACATCTGGCCACACAGATGGAGCACGCAGCATTTAGACATATCCAAACAGCAGCAATGGCCCGACCTTGTTCACTTTTTTGGCTGCACAGGATGAATGTCCAATAATGGAAAATATGTATAGGTATATGTATAATTTGGACTCTTGCAGCTGGTCTTATACACTTAGCTTATTCAGTAACTAACCTCTACATTCTCTGGACTACAACTGACTAATGCCTGGATGGACATGTGCAAACTGATCTTCCAGCTGACTGCTAGTTACCTGGTTAGCTAGTGCTAGTCTCTCCAGTAGACAAGAATTTCTGGCTGACTTTGATACCTGGCTCCCAGGACGGTTATTTTACTTGCCAGATAGGCCACCTTGATACCCACTGGCATCTACCTACACAGTATGTATGCATCCCTGTTTGTCTTCAGCTGCTGTTACCCAGACACAAGGGATCCTGTGCCCCAAAGTCCCAAGTAACAGTCCAGTTTCTAGATCGCCCCACAAAAATGTGTATGCACAACAGACACTATCATTCCTATCTCCATTTCCAGAATACTCTTCCCATGATAAGCTACAGAGCAATGGACAATGTCCTCCTTTACTTTTTGAGATGCCATGGGGAATATCCCTTACCAATATTTATGTAAGGGTTTTCCCTGCCCCTGGGTCTGAGGGCCCCTTGGGACAGCTCTGGCAGTTCAGAGAGAAGATTCATGTTTCTGATTGGAGTATTGGGGTGCTCCTGCTTGCCACTGGGCTCTTTAGGGTGTGTGGAGACAAGTTTTTTATTTATGTAATTTAATGCAAAACCTTTTACTGTATGGACACAGGTGCAGTAAAAATAAACCTCATCTCCACATAGAAGACAAACAGCTAAATTATTCCATTCTGGATCCTTTCCAAGAAAGGAGGCACATTAACATTTTTTGTTTGCAAAAAAGACATCACAAGTGCCAATTTTTCACAACATCCAGAGATCATAACCAGGATTAGTTAAATAATTAATCATTAATAGCACACACACAAAAAAAAAGCACACCAAATTTTCAGTGTAATTTATTTTATAAATTCCATCTGTAGTCATGTTAAAGAGATGTGGTCAGTAAATCAAAGATTTGATTTTGTACAAGAATACCAAATCCCAAAGTTGAAGTGTTTGTAGGTAAGATTTTATCTGTCACAGACATTAACATAAATATGAAAGGCAAGAGAGACTTGTAAATAGAAATTTTTTTTCTCCTTCCAATTCCAATCAAATATAACATCATTATTCTACAGACATGTAAAACCAAGACAGTGCAAATATTGACTAGGTACAATCACCTTTTCTACAGTTAATTTAACTTCTCTGTTTCATATTCCTTGTACTATATATTTTGAAAGTAATTTTCCATATTTCCCTTATGTTTTACAAACAAGGGAGTTACAATTGGTTCTCTAAATTGCCTATTAGTGGAAGTCAATGATACAGTCACCATGAAAAATTTGTACACTTCAATATTGAAGCAGATTTATGTGAGAGTTCTTCCACTCCATCTATGTGCATACACACATACCCCTGGAAAAAAAAAGCTCTCTTTCTTTCCCAGTTTCACAATTGTCTTCATCTAGACTAGTTCCATCCATCTGAGTTTGTTCAAAACCTTTCTTTGCTTGAATCATGACCCTGAGTCTTTTAGATGAGTGTATCTCTTGTAGGTATAGGTTCTTTCTAACATTGTGAGGCAATTCTTTGAGGAAGAAGACTTTAGTATTTCAATTAATTTAAACTGAAATAAGAATGACAAAATTCTACCTTCAGCCATCTGCAATCTATGTACTTTTCCAAGCTGAAGAACATGTATTCTCAATGTAACTAATGAGACTATCCAATCAAGCAGGAGTTTCACTTTATTTTAAGATGGATGTCTAGGAGAGGATAAATGGCAAATAAAAATAGTGACTTATCCTATTCAAGTGACTATGAAAGCATTCTACAGATTGACATTAAACAATCCTGTTTGTAATTTTTTGAGACATTTGTACCTTAGCACACTTTGTAAGTTAGAGGTGTTTGATACTTATGCAGGATTCTTTTTGAAGCTTTCAAAATAGAAAATTTGGACACAGAACTACACTTTGATTATGTATGCAGGGTATGTACTGCCACCATTTTAACTAAACTCATGATACATGTATTTCCTGGAATAGTGAATTATTTGTTTTGTTCTTGCTGCAGACAAATTGATGTTCTAAATGAAATGTTTAACAAACATCATTCTTGCCTGCCATAAAGCCTGCAAGTGCATTATAAGAAATTTCAAGAACTGATGAAAATGTAGGATCTGTTAACAGAACTGACAGTCAACATATTCATTACTTGCTTAGAAAAATACCAAAATGAATGAGGTGACAGACATGTATGCAAGGTACTACAGGATAGTGAAAAGGTACAGGAGCATCTCATGATGGGCAGGAAGCTGGCAGATAAAATTCAGCAAGAACAGCTGTAAAATGATTCATATGTAAACAAGCAACCCAAAAAATCCATATAAAATTATATCCTTTAAATTATCTATTACTTTTCCAGAAAAAAAAATCTTAGAATTTATAAGAAGATGTAACTGAAATAAAAAAAAAGAGGCAAAAAATAGAAAAAATTCAAATGACAAGAGATAACTACTTTAAAAAAATGTTACAAATTTAAATAACTCAAATGGAATACTGTGTGTAACTCAATAATATAAAACATTGTTGCAGATCTTTGTGGCGGCCCAGAGCAATCTTGAATTCAAAAAGTTACTAGACAATTTTAGGAAATACAAGTTTACAGAAAGGTGTGATACATTAAAATTACGCCAAAAAAAGAAGAAAACCAAAAAAACCAAAAACACCCTAACCCCCAAATTCCTACAAACTGAAGGAGCAATTAAGAAAACCCCCCAAAAAACAACACTACTGAGCACTTGTGATCTACATATAATCTTCCTTTAGTGTTACTGGCTACCATCAGATTCAAATATATCAATGTAAACAGACTTTTTATACTGCACGGTATTTTCATCTTATATTTAAATCACACATTGTGTCTTGACTTCTGTCATACTGGAAATGTGATCATGGCTAAATACAACTAACACAGACATTAATACATATTAAATAATAGGTAATAATGTAGGTTTATTGCTTTTTTACCCTTCTTACCCCCTATGCAACAAATTATCAAAGAGATTTTGAATTGCATTTAGTGTGGGCAGAATTAGCTCTACATTTTATCAAAGTGAGACATACACTTAATTTTTATGAGATAAAGAATGTGATAGTCATTCCTGGTGGTAAGTCACCTAGGTAGGCCAGTCATGTCAGTGGGACTTTCACGTAGTAATGTATTTTTTTCAGCTGCAGTTGATTGATAGAGAGACTTTTGAAGATCCTGAAAACAGCAATGAAGAAATAACTATTAAGAATTAGTGTCTTAATATTAATAATCAAAACATGAAATAAAATGTGCACTCTTCACAGAAACTGATTAAAACCTTAAGCTTTTAGAAAGAAGCATTAGGAAAACCAGGCTTTATGTGTACAGAATGGAAATTTCACTATATTTTGGCAGCATTTGGAAATGGTACAAAATGTTATTCTGAGAGAATTGATACACACAACTAAATTGAAAATATTTTTTGCATTCTCCAGAATTTTAGTCAAGAAAAATCAGGTAAAGATCTCTTCAGGATGTGCCACAATTCAGAAGCAGTTGACATGTCTTCTTTAGGTGAGATTTCAGTTGGGATCAAGTACAGGCACATGCAGTATCTATTTCTGTCACAGTCAGATGCCCAAGTGTTTGGGAGATTTGGTATTTATAATCAAGTAGACAAAAGGGTTAGAGGTAGTAAGATGCTTTGCCCATTACTTGTCCTATAAATGAAACTAGCCAATATATATGTGATTAAATTGTTAATCAACTTAGAATCAGGTAATTTTCCATGCTGTACAATGCAATCCATTTTCTTCATCAAAACAAAACACGTGAAAGAGGAATTTAATAAATTGCTTGTTAATTACCATTAGACAACAACTTTAAAACAGATTTTTTTTTATTCTATCACATGCATGTTGGTTGCTTTTGTGTAATATGAGTCATATAAATTAATAAAATTTAATTACTTGCCAAATATTGATGAACAATAAATATTAAATATGTGTTTAGAAATTACTAAGAAATGGTGTTTCATTTAACAAGTGCTCAGCTGTAAATATGTATTTATAATTAAATTCTAACTTGCCAATATTTTTGTATTACTGAGGGTTTATAAGAAATAATGTGGATTGAGATAACCATAGCAAAATATAATTATTCCTTCTTCCAAAATGATGATACATCCTTTTGTCTTCATGTCCATGTTTATTTATAATAACTAGTCAGCAGCTGTATCTTTTTCTTTAATTAGCACAGAACAAGAATGGAATAAAAGTGAAAATTCCATGTAAAATGTAGCTTTAAATGATTGTTGATTCAAATCATAAATTACCAAGAAGTTGAATAAAAAAATTTGGATTTCAACTTCTAATTGATGTAAAAGTATACCTTTTAAAATCAGCAAACAGATGAGCTCTTTCATACCTTGCAGCATTTTGGTTTTAGAAGTATCTAACAGTCTGGTTTTGGTAAAGATTTCACTTTCAAATATTTGTCTCTTTCTGATATTCCTTGGAGTTTGTCTGATCAACTTTGTTCCTAGGGTCTTCCTGAGCTGCAACTGTTCAATCTTACAGGACAACTTCAAAGAATTATTCTCTCTCAAGTAGTTAGAAAATTAGCTTGGAACAAATGTCATTTCAGTGAGTGAGAAGCTCAAAAGATGCAGTGGTTGAAGTGTATTTATAATCTCAGCATCTCTCAAAGTGCAGACTTTTGAGAGCAAAAGACCATGTTCCATATAATATCAAATACATCTTTTACATGAGTTGAGGTGCACATATAGGAATTTCAAGAACCTCTGAATTTTATGGCAATGTCTACATTTTAAGGTAGATCTGCTTACCAGCCTAAACCCTGTCAAGTGATCCATTGAACTATTCTGGTATAATCAGGAACCTTCTTTGGAGGCAGCAGGCACACAGGTGGGTGGGTTCCATCCAGGTGTCAACCCTGACTTGGGTTTATGCACAGGGACAAACTACATACTTAACATTCACATAACCAAACACACCACAGAGTGGAAGTGCCTACTTAGTACCATCACTACCAGTGACTACCTATTACCATTAAAATTAATAAAAAATGAGCCCTTTTCTAGAGGAATGAGGTCTGAGTTCACATCAATGCTCTTTTTTAAGAATAATAGGTTTCTAATGATGTGGATTACTCTTCTGAATATTGGAAGAATATTATTTATAGAAAACAATGTGTTTAAACTTTTTTTTTTGTGGAATATTAACTAAATGTAATGTGAAGTACTTCCTATATTGGTCCCAAATTTTCATTCATTCAGGAGGTTTACAAGCTCAGTAGGCTGTTGATCCTTATGACCAAAATGATGGCCTTCAAAATCAGCTTTTTTTCATGTTGAAAACAAGGTCAATGGTTAGATGAAGACAACTGGAGAGTTTTATTCTTCTTTTTGAAAACTAAAAACCACCTAATTACTACTATCCTGATGGACATCTTGAATAAATAGTTTCTATTTCCCAGAGATCAAATTTTAACTTTATTGAATTCAGTGAAATAACTTAGGTTTAGTGTGTTAATGGGGAAAAGAGCTGGGCATTACTGTCAGATGTTAAATTAGGGACAAATAATTGCACAGAAAATAAAACTGAATGCTTCAAACTGGACGGTACAGGTCGCTTCTGTGAACACTCTTTCCTGTTTCTTAATCTCTCAGACATACATAATTAATCTCTGTGCCATGTATTTCTGTACTTCTTATTTACATCATAACCTCACAGTAATTGCAAAAACCTGCTAGCCAATCCTTTTAACTGTGTAGGGATTTTACACTGTAGTTAAATTCGAACTCAAGTCCAAAAAATTAATAGTAATTTCCAAGCAATCAGTCAATGAATGTCTGTTTCTAGAGATGAGAATCTTATGCACTGAGCCATGTTCTTCTCCTTCCATCTTTTAATAAAATATTAGTGTAATCAATACTGACAGAGACAATGTGCAAACAACTGCTTAGAAGGAGAGTGCTATAATTGGAAGGCAGCATGCATTTGTAAATTGTTCCATACCTCCTACCTCCGTGTACCATTCAGACATTCCTTATCTCAGCAAGGTAACAACATGAAATATGTAATTTTTTGGAGTTGAGATGAGTTTTTCAGGTGTTTTCTTCTAAAACAGCTGAATTGCAAACATTTTCTCTGCCAGTTTAGATGTTCCTCTGCAAATCTTTTCTGATTCAACTAAGTCTTTTAAATTCTTTAAAAGCTCATACAGTTTAGACCCTTTGTTTTGTAGCAATAATATTTAATTTGATAAATTCTATAGCTTGTTTTAACTCACTGTCATTTGGTGAAACTCAGGGAATATTTGTAACTTAATCTTACATTAAGAGTTGTACTGATTTATGTCTTTTTCAAAATAAAAATTTAGGATACGATAATTTTGGAATCAATATTTCTTACTTAAAAGTTTGTTATCATATCCTTGCCTGCATTTATGAGATGTATATTTTAATCAGGAATTGTCATTCACAGACAAACCAGATAGCTACCTAGATAGATTCTCATCATTGCTGTTGATACCAATTGAATTTACATGTTCAATCACTCAGATCCTCAGTCACCACATTTCTTCAGTAAGGTGTTTTCAAGGGGTAATTCAAATATTTAGATGTGGGCAATTGCTGAAATGCCTTATTGAACTAGAAAACTAAGTACGACTACTCTGGAAGGGAAAAAGTATATGAAGGTGGAGGAAACAGGGAACAATATTAAAAGAAAATATCTTGGTTGTACCTATATTGCCACTCTGTTGCTAAATCAGTTCCCAAGAGCCACAAAAGGGGATATATCACTGCTTAGTTTGCAACATGTTGCCCTGGTTTATCTTTTATCAGCTGATTTCTGGTATTTCTGTGCAGGTTAGAATATTTATATGTGCTTTATATCCTTCACAGCAGCAGTTTAAGGACCTTTTTCATGTGTCACTTCTATTATCTAACAGTAGTATACTTTTCCAAATATTGAAATTGCTATTCAGCCCCAGTGTAAGCAAAGACATTACACTAAAACAGAAGGGAGGAGGCATTCTCTTTCAATACACATCACCTACAAGTTACTTGATTATTATTATGCAAATTATATGTACACAAGTAAACAAAAGGGTATAATTAAATGAAATAGAAGTCAAAGAGAAAACAGCAATAATAATAGTTACAGATTAAGAGATTTTATAAAAGAAGAGAATCTCTTTGTTTGGAAGTCCTACTTCTGAGCAAGCCTACAGGAGAATGATGCTAAAACCACTACAGGGTTCTTCAGAAGAAAAAATGTTGTTCAGGCTGATAACAAGAGATGGATATGAATCTCAAGCAGTCAAACAGGGAAAGAATATTACCAAAGTTTCTCTTTTCTTTACCTCGGGAAATAACAATAACTAGGTTGTCTGGAACTTAAAAAAAATTGAACAGTTTAAGCCTAAATATGAATAGAATACATATAGTTTTTCTTTGCTTCTCTTTGCCCTACATGATGTACTTTAAGGGAATATTGCTTGGGGTTTTTTACAGTTCAAACTGATCTTGAACTCTGTTTATTGTTTTGTATTTCAAACAGGATACAATCCATGAAGAGTACTAAACACATTAGTATCCTGTATGAAGAAAAATAGAAAATAATAGTAACACCTAAGGAATAGTAGGCAATTTTCTGGTGTTGTTGAACCAAATATTCCACCATGAAAGAGGCACTGGAACTCGAATTTCTTGATTAAAAGAAAAATCTGCCTCTGCCTCTCTGACTGAATAAGCAAATGCAGATTTGAAAAGTATGATTCCAAACACTTTCAAGGTCAGATGACAGAATGTAGTAGTCCCATATCCTTTTAAAACCCTCCAAAAATATTCCATTCACTTTGTTTGCATTTGAAATGATAAGTCTTGATAGAAATTATGGAAAGGATTTTAAATTTACTTCCATTTGAGCTAAAAACACTTTGAGTGGGCATTCTGGTCTTTCCCTGACAGCTCCCTACCTGAAGTATCTAGAGTGTGTAGCAACTAGTGCATCACAGTGGATGCTGACCTTCAGACACAATCAATAAATACTGAAGATGCTCTGTCTACACCATATGAGGCTTTGCTCCTGCTAGTGCTGGACTGAAGCCCTGGATTTAAGCAATTTTAGCTCTTAGAGAATACTAGAAGTGTTTCTTTTCTGTGTTTAGCTTCATTTTCAGGCAGAATGGAAACAGCTGACGATCTGAAACCACTCTGTGATATGAATGTGTGTGTGTGTGAAGAGTGAGAATAATTAGGAGACTTTCTTCAAAATTATATTCTTGAGCTAAACTGATTATATAACATCACTGCAAGTTCTTTATTTACTCTTTTCAGAGACACAGGCACATATTTCATTTTATCTTACTGAAATACAATCAGTCAATGGAAAAAGCAAACCTAATTTTAGAAACCCCTACTAATATAATTAGTATCTAAATGAAAATGCTTTTCTCAAAATCATTAAATAAATTAAATAATGACAACACTTAAATTGAAATTATTTTAGAAGTTATTTTAAAAATTAAGTGTTTCTTTTTTATCTGATTGTGTTTGGATGTTTGTGAGCACTGCGAGGAAAAAAATTGGGAAGTGATTGTGTATGTACTGGCATTTATCCAAATCTTTCATAGGAAAAGTGGTTTATATAAATCTGAACTGCAGATTTCATAATATTTATTATATAATAGCCTTCATGAGCATTACTGTCAACTGGAAATTTACCCCCCTCCCCCCAAATTTTCATGAACAAAACCTCCTTTAATTGCATTTTTTCTTCAACAATCCTGCAACTTTTCTTTAGCAAAGGTGCAAATAAAAGAAAACAGTCTCCCTCTCATTTTAATGAAATTCTTTGACTTACTATTTTTTTATATATTTTGATTTCAACTTTTACATATTCTCCAAAATCAAAACTGAACCACTCCAATTTGTTTGAAGAGGTGAACTTCTATGGCAATCAATTATTTTGCCTTAATTTTTACCGAAGTAACATTTTTTCAAGAGGCAAAAGGACTCCTTAACTTGTTTAAATCTTTTCCAACTTGAAAAACACAAATAGGATTAGCAAATACTGTCATGAGATTTGGCTTAACATGAACATTACAATTGCAAAATAGTTAAAGCGTTTTTCTCAAAAGGTGTCATGGCTAATTGGCAAGGACTACTCTACTTCTGCAAAGTTGCTATTAGGTTCATTTTGTAAGTAGGAAAGTCACCACATTGCTATCAGGGACCAGGAACTTGGTTTCACTTACTAATAAAACATGCCTGAAAAGATGCTAGTTTGTTTGATAATGTCCTTGAATGACAGGTATTGGTATCTAAGGCTCTAGCTATATAGTAGACTTTTTTTTGAGTTTCTCTCAGAAGTCTAAGAAGTAGTTTCATTCATAGGAGGTCTCTCTTTATTGTAAAGTCTGAAAAGAAATTATATTCCTCCTGTAAACAGACAAAAGTGAAAAAGACCCTATGGTTTTCCTAGACTTAAGTTGTTGTGTGTGCTGCATGCTGAAGTTTATTTCCTCACAATGAAATCAGAGATAGTATTCATGAAAGGAGATTCTGTCTTGGAAAAGGGCCTTCTCCTAATACTCAAACAATCCCTGATGTTACTAATATCATTTACAGAATCAATATACATGAAGAAAGAAAATGGAATGTAGGATATTGAACAATTTTGTTGAAGATTAAAGTATATAACTATTACATACCCAAATGAACTGGGATAAAAAGAAGTAATAAAGGGTATCAGTGCCTAGTTACCAATGAGAGAATACCTTTCACTAAAAATCTAAGGTCTGATTTCTCAGTACTCATCTTGACTGAAGTTCAATGAAACATCTTCTTAAGGTCCTGGTAGTTGAAATTCATAGCTGAGTTGAATTTTAGGTAAGAAAAAGAAATCAAGTAATTAGAAATGCTTGTTTCATAATTTTGGACTTTCCACATTTCTCATTTCTTCTTCAGGACAGATGTCTCTCATCATACAGAAACTAACAGCATTGTCATTTTTTCCATTCTAAAATGGTCCCTGATTTGCAGCTGCTACCTAGCTTTTTACTCAAATTTTCTAATTGAGGAGCAGAATCAAGCTAAACCCAGAAAAGCTGTTCTTGACATGTTGTTAGACTGTGAGATTGTTGTTCCTGTTCAAGACCTAAACAAAGCTGTTTCTGAAAACTTATTTTCTATTCTGCCAGCTTGTCAGCTACTACCCCTTCCTATAAACTTTGTCTCAGAGCATAATTATGATGAGGTATTTTAGCTTAGGAGGTGATTCCCATAGTAAACAAAATACAGGAAAATGTCAGTGTTTTGCAGCATTTACTCAGAGCAACCACCTTCTGCAAAGAAAGAGCCAAGTAATCCAATCTCTTTCAATTAGACTGTAAAAGAATGGTAAGGAGAGAATAAGTAAATAGCCTGTGCAGTCAGCATCCAAGAAAGAAGGCTGAGAAGCTCTACTTAACCAGTTTCAAGATCCTTAGCATAAGTCTCAGGAAATTTCACCTGAACATTAGGAAAGATAAAATAATGATGTCACTAATGGAACACAGTTGGCTTCAATACTGAACATTTCCAGAATACTAAAAACATTTTACACTTTTTGCAAATAGAATGTCCCTTGGCAATATAATTTTGCTCTTGTATTTTTATTTTAGTAATGATATGAAACATAAGAGAAAAACTTATTTCCTCTTACCTTACTGATGAACAGTGACAGGCAGGTAGTTAAACTTATAATTATCTTTTTTTTAACACTGAAAGGCCACATGCAGAATCTGATAATGCCATAAAAGTCCCTCCTATGGTTCTTCTATTAGAAAACAGTAGGCATTTGTTTTTTCTCTCATTTTTAAAAATTTATTTAGGAAATTTTCACACCTTGGTAGTATTCTTAGACTTAGAACTTTTGAAAGGCAAAATATATTAGTGACTGCATTATTCAGTTGCAGAAGTTTCTGAATGGTGAACATTAATCTCAAAATTATGAATATTAAATAACTGTGAAAGTTTATAAACATATTGTACAAAGAATTTCAACTTCTCTTTCTGACACCTTATACCTGTGAATGAGAGGTGCAAATAAAAGAAAACATGGAAATGTACTTGTCTTATAGTAATAGGATGTGCTCTTGACAATAGTCTTACCCCATCTTTCCTATAAGATCCCTTCAGGTAGTGTAAGGTTGTAATTAGGTCACTCCAAAACCTTCTCTTTTCCATGCTGAGCAATCCCAGTTCCCTCAATCTCTCCTCACGAAGAGAGGTGATTCTGTCCCTGTACTCCAATCTTGTAAAATACTACCTGGAGTGCTGAATCCAGCTCTGAGATCTTAAACAAAAGATACAATAGGGTTTTATATATTTTTTTTTTTATTTAATAATAAAACATCGAATAAGCTGTTTTTCTGAATTTTTTTTAAGTTCATGACTATGAATTCAAGTTCCCACCAGCAAAACTTTTAACTATTCTCTGTATATCTGTTAAATAGGCAAAACTTAAACCACCACATTGAGACTGACAGCCTTCATTGAAAGGGCCTGCTTATCCTTGTTCCTTACTTTGTCATAGTAGAAGTCATTGACACTGAAATGCGCACTAAATCAGATAAATCAAATTTCCCTACTGAGAAATTGTTAGAGTGTGATGTTTTTGTTGTTGTTGTTAATCTGTTTATCTTTTCTTAGTCTTTTGAAATAGTGTTTTGATATAAGATTAAAGAATTGGTAACTACAAATTTCACAATTCCTGTCTTCTGAAAGTAAACCTCAGTCAAGGGCTGTGCAATCTGAACAGTGACTTTCCCCCACTGGTAGCAGAACAGAGCTGTCTTGTCTGCATTTTCACTAATCTTTCTACTGACCTTTGAAGCAAGGAAGTGAAAGAGATGACTAAAGCAGCCTTAATAGCCTTGTATGATGGGAAAAATAAGAAAAAGGACCTAGAGATCAAAAGTAATAGAGGTCAAAAATGAATCAGTAGATCTGATTCTGGCCAAGTTAAACATTCAAAAGTCACTAAGTGATGAAACAAAAATTACTGAATTTGCAGCTCACATTTATTTATTTTGGAAATATAAATATTTAATTACAAGATCTGATGCTTTATAACTCACATATTATAAGCACTGTAGCTTAGTGCTCACTGTATCCTCAAAAACAAGTTTGAGATCCACACCTTACTGCTGAAGAATATTGCTCAAGAATATGGGAATTAAAAAATGAAAAAGTTTAAATTAAAAGGAGATAAGAAGACACAAAGCAATCAAATTTCCTTCTATTTCAAAAGGGTGGTTATAACTAGCATTCACTGCATACAAACAGGATACATTTGCAACACATAAGACTTTTTATTTTGTCTCCCTTTCTTAATCAACACATGGCCATCAAAAGATGAAAAAAAAAATGGTTGGAATGAAATATGACCACCCTTTTAATTCTGAAATTTTCCAACATATTCAAGTTTAATGTTGTTTAGACATATTGTTTCACAGAATCACAGAATCACAGAATTTTTAGTTTGGAAGAGACCTTCAAGATCATCGAGTCCAACCCATGTTCTAACACCTCAACTAGATTATGGCACCAAGTGCCACATCCAGTCTTTTTTTAAACACATCCAGGGTTGGTGACTCTACCACCTCCCTGGGCAGATGGTTCCAGTATTTAACCACTCTTTCCATGAAAAACTTCCTCCTTAAATCAAGCCTGAATTTCCCTTGGCGCAGCTTGAGACTGTGTCCTCTTGTTCTGTCTGTTGTTGCCCGGAGAAAGAGACCATCCCCCAGCTGACCACAGCCACTCTTCAGGAAGTTGAAGAGAGTGATAAGGTCACCTCTGAGTCTCCTTTTCTCCAAGCTAAACAACCCCAGCTCCCTCAGTCATTCTTCATAC
>VWYE01014562.1:39653-71009 GCA_013398995.1 Alaudala cheleensis
CTGCAGGGGGTTATTGTGGCCAAAGTGCAGGACTCGGCATTTGGACTTATTGAACTTCATCCCATTGGACTCTGCAAAATCAGTGGGATTTTATACATAAATCAGTGTTTTAAAATGAGATGCATACATACCTTTTTAGGAATGGAAAACAGTGCTTTCAAACCTGAGGAAAATTTTTCCACAAAATCACTTAGTCTAGTGAAAGGATTTTTTTTGCCCTTCAAATAATACATTGCATATATCCATGAAGCATTCTGGGAGTGGCATTAATCAATATGGGTAAGATTTGTGCACTCTGTGCTATTCCATGTCCCTGTGATTTGTCCAGCTAATTAAGGTATCTGACTCAAACCAAGAACTTACATTGCCAAATATGTGAGGCCCTGTAATTCAAGCCAAACACTGAACTGCCACTGTCCTAAATAAAAGTCAAACTTCTTCCTTTAAATCTCTGAGGGCAACACTTGTTAGGAAAAAAACTTACAGACACAGTGAATAGTACATAATTACTGCAAGGATGTGAGTGGGCATGGTTTGAACAGCTAGAACATTAGATGGAAAGAAATTTCTTCAGTTATTGCCAGTACAGTCATTAAGTTGGCTTGCAACCTGCATAGTAGATGAAATGGATAGGGCAGCACTGAATGTAAGAAAATTCTTATAATACTGTGGTTTTGTTTTGTCTAACAACTAAACAACTAAAACTATTTCTGGTGTACACATTAATACTGATCTCTACAATTTTTTTTGTATTTTGATAGAACTTTGGGCTACCTAATATGACATAATCAAACCACTTGGAAGCTTTTGGGACAACTGACATAATTTACTTTCACTCAGTGGAAAAGCCACAGTGTTTTAGCAGTTTTGTGAAACTAAAACATGAAAGACTGAAAGGTGTAAATAAAACAAAAATTGTGTTCTTTCCACTTGAGTTAAATAAGTCTGAGAAAGTTTTGTCAAGACTGAACACCACCAATAGGTGTTGACATAATAATTCAGAGATCTTTAAAGATAGCATTTTTTGTATATTACTGAAAGACAAAATTTTATCAAATTCTATATTGGTGTAATTGCATGAATGTCTTTCTTTTGTAACTTTATTTTAATCACTTCATTAAAGTTCAAAATATTGCAATTATGGTGAAGGATTACGAAGGTATACTACCAAGTATCAGTTGATTATAATTTCAGTTTGATTACATCAACTGATTTGACCAAAAGACAAGCTGATAATAATACACCAACATGGATTCTACTGAAATTTGCATGCTGCAAAGCATATTAATGTTCTTTCTAACAATATACTTGAGGTGAAAAAAGTGAATCTTTGTGATAATTTTAAATAAAAATAATATGAAAAATAAAAAACAAAATCAAGAATTAATTTTCCAGGGCTTTTTGTTGTTAAAACACACATTTGGTGATGTGTGTAAAAAAAAAAAATCTTTTTTATTCTTTTATTCATAATTTGTGATACTTGTGTTGGGGGGTGTTTGTTTTTTTTTTTTTTTAAGAGCTTTGTTTCAAGTCTTCTTCAGTTACATAATGTGAAATAGTTTATTGTAATTTTGAAAATTGAAAAAAAAAATTCATTTACCCTTGAGACTGAACATCTTAAAAATTGTTTTATGTCAAGTAGAGTTACTAAATATGTAAACAGAGACATAACCTATCACATGGCTCTAGCATATAACTCCTGAACAGAAAAATGCCTATTATCCTACTTTTTTTTTCTTTAACTATAATTTTGGGGGAAAGGAAAGTGCTTGTTAGTAGACCATAGGTGTGATTATTCTTAAAGAATTTTATGAATATTTATTTTATCAAGAGACTTTTAAATTTATTACAAGTAAGTCTTCATAAAAACTTTACTGTAAATAAAGCCACAAACTGCAACATTGTCAATTCTTCATATAAAAATTCATGCTTTATTCTTGTTAGCAATCTATTTCTCAAAATCTTTTTATGTATTTCAAAGCATTTTCAGGGTCAAGGCTTCATGAAAGATAGCTGATAAATACTCATAGGAAAGATGAAAGGTAAAATATTCAAGAATGGAAAAACAACTATTTAAAAATACGAACTCAAATCCTGGAGCAGGGTTTTGGTTGTAGGTTTTCTGCTCTTCGTTGTGCCTTTTATTTTTCTTTTTTAATCATTAACATTTTATTTCACAGCCTGCTTTTTAATTGTCTGATTTCCTATTTAGAAGCAAAATGTGTAAACATTATTCATATGAACAGAGTTATTGAGAGCAAGACGGGGATTAGCGATGCATATAATTACTTGTGTACAATTGTAAAATCGTGGTATTCAATTAGAAAAATCACAGGAGTAAGCTACACTCTTACAAGTTTTTATAAAATAGCCGGCAGCTTTTTGTACAAGCAACATACAAAATTAATTAAATCAATATAACAATTTCTTAAATAGTATGTAGCACATTAAAGAGCACTAGCTCTGAAGTTTAGATTGTTGTTTACATCTCCTAATGTCATTATTTTGTTTATCTTTCAGAACTAATATTTTGTGCTATTTTTTTCATCTACAATTCGAGATGTTTTGTCTCAGAAAAAAACATTCAAAATTCTTTCTTCTGAAACACCTAAAAAGAAACAAATGCATGCTGTTTCCTTGTCTTGTGTTAGAACTTAGGATGGATTAGTGTTTTAAAAATTCTTAAATCACAGATTCATAGAATAATTTAGGTTGGAAAAGGCCTTATAAGGTCATGGTGTCCAACCATTAACCCTGCACTGCCAAGTCCACCCATAAACCATGTCATTAAATGTCATGGCTGCACACCATTTAGGTACATCCAGGCAGGATGACTCAACCAATTCCCTGAGCAGTGAAGAAATTTTCCCTAACATCCTAAATATTGTGTAGAAAGAAAAACTGCAGTTGTGTTTTTTTAGCAATGGAGTGCTCTGAAGATGGTGACCAGCCACAGCTCAGCTCCAGACCCACAGGTAGCAAACAGGCCCCTGAGTTTGACCATGGGGTGAGGACTTACCAGTTACCATCAAGGACAAAATAGACTCAATTTGTGGAACATTAATTTAATTCATGGCAAATTAAGAATGCAGGAAGATTTAATTAAGTGAGTTTTCTTTTTTTTCCCCCAAATTCTATATTCTAATACTGAAATTAAAGAGCAAACCCAAAATTTTCTCTTTAAAATATCCAACAATGTTATGAAGAGGAGAAAGAAGTGTTGCTCAGAATTATAGATATTTAAAAATATTCACAAAGATCATACATTCTGTATAATCTCATCTATCACACATGTAAACCTACACAGAAATATTTTTGCTGTATCTTACTCAAATATATTCAAGTTTGCTGGTATATTTTCAGAAAATAAACCACAGGAAATTCATAAATATTGATAATCTGATGAGCATTTGGAAAATATATGAGCTTAGAGATCTAGGTGAATTTCTTACCCTGGAATTGATATATTCTCATGACAACAAGGGAGCCACTGTTGCCATTTTTGGTCTTCTAAGGGGATCCTTGCCAGTGCCAAAGGAACATTTGACATGAGGATATGTGAAATTATTGATAACTGGGAAATAGATGAATAATAAGCAGGTTACCACTACCCCTTACCAGGGAACCTGCTCACCCTGCTACTGCCTGCTAAATCTGAAAGTAAATCAATGGTCTGTCCAAAATCTTTATCCAGGAGAGAGATTTCTTGATAGATAACATTCTTCCTTGCCTTTGAGGTCTCCTTAGAGTACCTTTTATGAATTTAATGCAATCACATACTGATAGGCTCTGAGTAGTCACAAAGGTGTCAAATTCTCACTGGCTGTCTCCCTAGAATGTTTATGGAGCTTGCACAAAGTAAACTGAACTTACCCAGTAATGCTGCAGGAACCATGTTAACTGTTAGCAGTCTCTCTGCTCTTTCAGACATGTCTCATCATCATTCTTCACTCACATTAAACCTTTTGCTCAGCTTCATTCATGAGTTAAAGCTTAGCAGAGCTATATTCCTTTCAGTCCCAAAGCTGGTTCAATCGAGGTTAATGCAAGCTAATATCTCTGCACAATTCTCACATCCTTTAAAAACTTCAGAGCCAGATCCATTGAAAATCACTGGGACATTGATCAAGAATCCTGCAGCCCTTTCAAAAATCAATCTTACTTTCTGTGTTGCTGTTTCGGGATGAGAATAAGAAGCTTCTGATCTGTCAGAATATTTTGATCACCTTTTGTGTAGAAAAATTTCAGCAGCGTCAGCAAAATTCAACAAAAGGAGCAAAAAAAAAATCTTTCTTTTATGAGCATTTTAGGCCACAAGACAAGCAAGATTGCTCAATGATTTACATTAAAACTGAAATGGAAATTTTATTACTGAGACAAGATTTGTTGCTCTGATGCCGTCAGTAACACTGCGCACTCCCTCCACAGGCAGTAAACATGAATTAGGGATTAATGGTGGTTTTAATTTTTTTATTCAGTAGAATTTATTTTCCTCTAATGGCTTTTTTCCCCCAGAAAGTAAATCTACAATAATTTTCAGAGATGGCAATTTTGCTATTTGATACAAGTACTGATAGATTATTTCATAGCAAATTCAAATTTTTCTTTCGGTTAGTAAACATGAAAAATCATTTATCTCATTGGATTCTCTGGGTGAAAATCTCCCTTTAGAATGGTTCTTTTTGTTACTGAATATATGCTTATTTACTTAAATGCTATCAAAAACTCTAGTTTAAAACTCATTTTAACAGATTATTACTATTATTATCATCCAAGGTTCACAACAGTTTTAATTTAAGAGAAACTCAGACAACATTTATTTAGCACATGTAATGGAATAAAATTTGCTCACACAGAAAGAGACCTAAATGATTAAATAACAACAAACTGAAAATGCAAGACTTTTTTTTAATTTGCCCATGTAGCTTATCACTGCTTTTTATTCAACAGCATTAAATCTCCTCTCCTTTTTCCTTTATATCCTGTCTGCAATAAATTTTAGTAAAAAACTCCTAGATAATAATGTGGCAAAATCCAAAGTTCATGTTAAATTATGATCAGTTTAAGGTGCCTCTAGGCCAAACTCACTCATTATTGAGAGAGTGGAAAAAATTATTCTCTCAAAATTAACAGTTAAAGCTAAGGACAAATTATTGGTATTTTCTTTTTCAGTAGTATCTCTCAGATCTGAAATAAAATCCTTCCTTTCCTCAAGGTACAATGGCAATTAAGATGTAATAATTTGATTTTTTTTTTGGTGGTGACTAAAGAGTAACTGAATGGTCATCTGTAAAGTACTGTAGATTAAAAAAATAGCTTAGACTTAAGATACTCTTCTGTTTCTCTTGAAAATAGGTGACATTCTCTTTATTGTGAGAAACTTGATATAATCTTTTTCAGAAGACAAACCATGGGGAAATACTTCTCGATTTAGGCACAACAACATGTTCTGATGGACTTTAAAAAAATGTTGTAAGCTGCATGAGGTCTTCATTTTTGATAGCAGATCTATGAAAGACTACAACTCAGATATTAAAATAAGCATACTTCTTATAAAGCTGATATTTCTGATATTTTATTTAAATATTGTTCAGTTAATGAACCACTGCAACCAGAACTTTAACCACAAAAGAATGTCTCAACTTTGATAACTAAAATCAAACCGTACTTCCTCGTAGCCACAGCTAAGCTGCAACTTATTCCTGTAAGCTCCTGAGAGAAATAGATGTAATTCCCTTTATCCAAAACTTTGTATGCTGATATGCTTGAAATACTTCAGTTTTTGCAACATTAGACAATCCATGGTCTTGTTTATATTTAAAATTTCCCCTCAAACACAAGGTAGATATGATGTCCCCTTTAAATAATACCTCAATAAGTCAGGAAAATATTAATTTAGCTGAATTGAAGATAGCTCAGACCAAAGATTAATTTTCTCTAGTATCCAAAGAGATCCAAGTCCTTATCTATCATCTGAGCATGACAGTGTCTTACCTCCCTATGCACTCACACTGTAGACAGCAGTTAAACATAATTTCTAGAAACTCAATGTCTTTAGAAATGCTGTAGTCAGAGGAAAAGGAAATTTTTAAGACAGCAGTGTTTTGAGGTGTCAGTAAAATGTATTCTGGGAACCAGCTCTGTGCTTTGAGCCTCTCAAAATTTCTGAGTAGAATGTAATTAGGTAATTACTTTAAACCATTAATTCTAGTTAGTCAAATAAAAGTAATTATAACACACCTCCAGGTGTCATATTTATTAATGGACAGTTTGTTTTGATACGTCAGTGGTACTTTTCCTTCAGTCCCATGCTCATTTGCAGGCAGGGCTAGTCTAGCAGGTAATATACTAATAATATATTTAACACAGGGAAATTATTTTTTCTCTGATGCCAAATGCTGAAATACCATGATGCTCAGAGTGTTGGTACCAATCCCTTGTGGTTTTTAATATTTGAAAACATATAAAGAAGCCAGCAAAAAGATGACATTCTGCTGCATTGAATGCTGCACAAGAATGTCAACTAACTATGAAAAGAATAGGATTTTAATTTCTATCTGAATCAGCAGATTCTCGTATATGCAGTTGTTTTAAAGTCCTTATTCCTTAGATTGGGAAATTCAGTTTTCTTTAACTTTTAGTCGATATCATAGACAAGCTTGGGCAAATCCAGGACCGTTTATAGAGACAATGTGATCTCCATCTTGATTTCATATTTTCTTAAGTTTTAATTCAATAGGAAGTAATGAAGATTTTAAATATCATGGAAGCAATCATTTCAGGGAGTTTTGAATAGTATCCAAACTAACCATTGATGAAGCTCTCTGCATTTAAATATCAAGGATAGAGTCAATAGAGGCATTAACAGAAGGTAACTTAAAAGCTCTGACTTCTCTCTCTAAAATTCATCATTGAAAATGAACCCAGATAAAAAAGTTCAGAGTGTTTTATTTATTCTGGGATTTTTTTTTTTTTTAGATCTGTTGTAGATATTAATTATAAATTAGAGACACAGATCTGAACTGAAGAGTATAAATGTTTAAGAGGTTACAAATAATTGAAGTCCTTTAGGACTTCCTCTTTCTTTAAAAGGCTTCTGTTTCTCATTTTGTTTTAGAAAGCTGAATTCTTTGACTCATGGGAAGGTTCTTTATAATGCCGGCATGTGACTTCCGTTCAAAGCTGACTGACAAGAACAAATCTAATATACACAGGTTGTTATTATCAGAAATATTTTCATTATGGTTTTATACTTGATTTACTTGATTTAGGGAATTTATCTAAAGTAATGTGGAAAATTAAAATCTCAACTATCAAGCATTTGCTGGCTTTATTATTAGTAAATTAATTTCCTTGCCACTCAGGTATAGATCAAACAGATGGTTGAATCTAATGTTTTTCTGTTACAGTTTCCTCCCCAAAGTAATTTATAAATTCTCCTTTGTTCCTTACTTATTCATCTGACCAGAAACAGATGCATATACTTGAATATATACAGGTGTTTGTATGAGAAATCAAGCTACCTAATAGAGAAAGTGGAAATTACTTAAATATAAAAAGCATCTGTTTGCCAGTTCAATCTAGTTCAAAGGTCTTCCTCCTACAGCAATTTTATGCGTATATTAGCAATTTCTACACAGGAGTGAGTTGAAATTATTCAGTCTGTATAAGCAAGGTTGTCTATTTTGGTAGAGTCATAGAAAGTTAATTTAAAATAAAATAGAGATTCAAAATAATATATCCATCTATAAATACAAAGACAATTTATCTATCTTAAACAGAAATATAACTGGATATACATTTTTAAACAAATTTTATTAATTTTTAAAATTTTCTTTATTTAGTTATAACCTTTCAGCAGCCTAAATAGCACCTCCTAAGTCAGTGGGGTGAGGGTAGGAATTCTTAGAATGATGAGAGACCTGACTTTTCAGTGCCTTCTGGAAAAGCATTTGAAGCATTTTCTCTAAAATATTGATCACTACTCTTCTTGTAATATGATGAAAGTAAGTCATTGGTTTTTATCTTACAAAGGCATAAGGGAAAGCTTTGGCACAAAGGGAGTGTAAAAAGGTGCAGTAGAAATAAGATTTTTGTTCTAAACAGTTTTGAAGAAAACTAGCACTGTACCAAACAGTTTTAGAGGAATAAAATACAATGGGTTTAGAAAAAGCTCTCTCAAAGAAGAAAAAATAGATGGAAAGCATTACGTCTGTTCAGAGGAGAGGGGAGAGGGGGGGAGGTTGCTACATATGGGAAAAGAGACGTGGTTAGTCAGTGATTTTTATGAGCTGCTTTTTTATACTTCCACACTCTTATTTCATGAAATGGAGTATTTTCTTCCCTCAGGGATGAAAGCATTTTAGATTTGTTGATGTTCTGCCCTTAACTTTGCAGCCAAAACCAACATTTCCTAATGGTAATGTATTTCTATTTAAAAGACATTTGCAGTAAAATGTTGATTTTGGTCTTCTCATGTGCAATCCAGTTATTCTGTAATTTCTTCTGTAGGCAATATAGCTATAGGCAAGTTGTCAGTATTTATGTTTAAGATACAAATCCTGGTTATAAGGAATTTTTCCATTGGGATAAACAATAGCCTGGAGAAAAAGGCAAGAAAAGGAAACCATATTTCTAAAAAATTAAATAAAAATGGAAAGACAAAATCTAGTACAAAGAGCGGCAAGGCATTTGCAGTTAGCTCTTACTATGAAATCAATGGATATTGTGCATATTCATACACCCACACACATTTAAACACACTTGCATATATATTTAGGTTTGTCTTGCTTTGCAGTAAGAGATCTTTAAAAGGAGAAATATATGAAAATACTAAAGAAACAGAGCTTGGTTAAGCTGTTTAAAATCCAATTCTCTATTTAAATCCAAATCTATTTGATTAACTTCTTCAATAACACCCTTGAGATTTGCCTTAAATCTACCTGTCTGGTAGAAAAAGGAGAATAATATTTTTTTTTCTGGATTTATTACATTTCAGCCAAATGATTATTTATTTCTGGTTTAAGCGATAGCCCTATATCAAATCAAGATGCTACCCAGTGTTTCTAGCAAAAAGAGAGTGAAGTCTAACCTGGTGAGCTGTGAAAACCTTTGCAGTGAGGAGTGAGTATAGGCATATTCTCTCAAAGTATGAAGGAATACAGATTTATTCTGATTGCTTGATCTAGAACTAGGTGTCCATGTTTCAGAACTACAGAAAGAGTAAAGTTAGAAGGGACTACATTGCGTCATCTGGTCCAACCTTGCTTCTCAGGCAAGGTCATTCTAGAGCACATACACAGGGGTCCTTGAGTATCTCCAGTGAGGGAGACTCCAAAACCTCTCTGGGCAGACTGTTCCAGTTCTTGGTCAGCAGCACAGTAAAGAAATTCTACCTCATATTCAGGTGGAACTTCTCGTGCATCAGTTTCTACCCATTGCATCTTGTCCTATTGCTTGGCACCACCACGGAGAGCTTGGCTCCATCCTTCTTACACTCTCCCATTAGATACACATACACATGGATGAGGTTCCCTCTCAGTTATCTCTTCTCAAGGCTGAACAGGCCCAGATCCCTCAGCCTATTCTTGTAAGAGAGATGTTCCAATCCTTTAATCATCTTTGTTGCCCTCCACTGGACCTGCTCCAGGAGCTCCATGTCTCACTTGTTCCGAGGACCCCAGAACTGACACAGCACTCCAGATGTGGCCTCAGCAGGGCTGAGCAGAGGGGCAGGATCACATCCTAGGACCTGCTGACAATGATCTTCCTAATGCACCCCAGGACACCATTGGCCTTCTTGGCCGCAAAGGGCATGGCTGGCTCATGAACAGGTCGTTGCCCACCATTGTGAACACAATCACCACCAGTTTTATTTTCGTGGGTGCCTGGCATTTGGCCTGTGTCAAAACACCTTCCCCCCACTCCTGCAAAGTTCTTGGCCCTAAATTCACTCGCAATTTTTCTCTACTTCCTACCCACCCAACAGTGCAGGGGTACTGGGGTTGGCATCAGTTCCAAATGTTTGTTGTCTCTGCCCCTCCTTAGAGGGAGGACTCCTCCCTCTTCCCCTGCTCCCCTGCAGGGTCTCTTTCACGGGAAATAGTCCTCTGTGAACTTCTCCAATCTGGGTTCCTCCCATGGGCTGCAGTTCTGCACAAACTGCTGCAACATGGGACTTTTACCTTCATTTAAATACTGTATAAAGATTATAGTTGGAAATGAAGGCACAAACTAATGAGACAGATTTATGAATTCTTGAAAGGCATGAAAAGAAAAAGAACCAGGATACAAAAATATTTTGCTTGCCTTCTGTTTTGATAGAAAGGATTATCCAGGGATGACTTTATGCTTTCACAAAAGACTGCATCAGAAGTATTCAATGCTTTTTTCTTCATAATATAGCTAATAAAATTTGCATGTACTTTAAAGATTTGTAATCTTCACAGAGGAATCAAGAACACAGAAAAAGCAAATGGAAAGTATGTAGGATATTGTAAGCAAGTTTAAATGAGCAATAGAAATACAATGGTGAGAAATATTTACTATGTTCTTCATCTTTACATAGTTCCGTATCTCTTTCTGCAGTTAGAAAATATTATTGCTGTCCTGCTCTTTTCCCCAGAATCTTTCTACATGGTTTCCTTAACAGTTTTCAACAACATGAAGGAATTAATTATTCAAATCAAACAAGCCTAAGGAAACTATCTCCAAAGAAGCTTTTACCAGAAATATTCTAATTTATTTTCTACTCCTATGACGTGTACTGCAACAGTTGACTTTTTACCTTCAGAAAATTCTATCATAATAAGGGGGTAGAGGGTTTGGGGTGAGGGGAAGAAGCTTTATCAAGGAGTAACTTCTTGGAAGACCTTTAAGTTAGCATTATTTAATCAGGTCCAGGGTGAATTTCTGATTAGAAGCAGTGAGAGGCTTGTTCTTTCATTGGTAATTGATCAATGTAGTAGAAACAGCATTTAGACACTATTACATGTCAGTCAGACCTTCAACATGGCAGGTATTTTACCCTGCAAAACAGGTATACCCTACAAAAGGTATTCATTACTCCTATAGCTGTTTCCACAACATGCCATAGATCACAAGGAATATAAATCAGCTAAAGCAGAACTCAAACAGAACAAGACACAACTTAGTTAAATGGGTACTACTTTGTGTTTGTCTAAATTTCCATGCCTACAGTTAAAGAATAAGGCTAGTTAACCTAATATCATTCTGACTTCTTGTGCTAATGTCTTTCTGCATGGTTCTATATTCACTGTGCAACAGAGAAGTTTAACAGTTTGTTGCATGTGATAGGAACAATCTGTCTTGTATTTTTCATTAATAAAATTATTTTCCACATCCATTAGTAACAAAAAAAACTGGCAAATTGAGATGTGCCACAGCCTCTTTTTGTTTGGATCTAATTTTTAATTCTTAAAAAAAACCCCAAGAAATCGGAATGCGGAAATCCAAATCACTAGAAATTAAAATCTCAGATAGAATACTTTAATTCTCCTAGCATTTTTAATTAAAACAAAAAATTGCCAAGCCAAACTAGAACTGTTTGCTTTAAACTTATACAAGAACAATAAATAAACTTGGACACTCAAAAACACTTGACCCAAAAACTGAAACAGTGGTGGTAACAGTTGTATCTTAGTATTGAAACGACACACAAAGACTCTTCCAAATGATGCCTGTATAATTTCCAATTTCATCTTAGTAGGCTTCCCAGAATGGATGCACTTTTCTAGCAACTGTCTAAATTTGCATAGAGCCACAGTTTCAATATGTGCTGAAGCTTCTGGCTGAGCTCTCACACAACAAGGATCATAACTAACCTTTTCTATAGCTCTGGAAATGTTGGAGGGCCAGTCCTCAGCCTTGTATGTATGTAATGGCCCAGATATTCATCACCTACTATTTAAAGACACCTCAGAATAACACGCTCCATGCTGATATGACACCACTTTCTACACACATCATACCTGTCTGGTTGCTCTCTGCCTTCAGAACCCAGCACCCTGGCCTTGTCTCTCAGCTTTGACAGTGTCTGAGCCCCCAAAACATTTGCTTGAGTTTTGATGTGAGGAGAACTGTCTGTTGTCTGACAGCTGTTTTCACAAAATACAAAATATATCACATAAAATATTGGAAGACATCTCTGAAGTTCACCTACTACAACTTCGTCCTCAAAGAATGATGACTTCAATAACACATTATGTTCCTTAGTTCCTTATCCAGGCAAGTTTTCAAAATTTCTAAGTCTGGGGATTTCATAAGCTCTTGGATGACTTTTAGCACCATCATTTAAATGCATTGAAACTTTACTAGTTTAAGATTGGCAAACAGAAGAAAACATTGTTGGAAGTTGCCCAAAAATATAGTGAACTTCTTCAGGAAGGATAAGGATAAATTTTGAAACTACATCTTAAGGAAAAACCTTTTTCATTCTCTGGTCTTTTAGATGAACCCACAACAAAAGAATATAATACAAACAACCAACCAAATAAAAAAATTAGAAGGACTGAAAAAAATTAGAACATAAACTATACATTTTTATTTATTAACCAACAAAAAACCCAAACAAACAAACAAACAAAACCCCCCAAAAATGAAAACGGAACTCCAGTGAACAAAAAATTAAAATCAATAAAATAGCATAAACTAGCATAAAATAGATTTAAATAGAAGAAATCTGAGTTTTACAAGCTATAGAGTAGAGAAGGAATTTCTTAGAATACATTTTTAGAGCATTCTTGAGGATCTGGTTCAAAGTAAATATTTTATATAGAGGAAGCTGACAACTGATTCAGAAATCACCAAAAAGGAAGCAAACCCATGTTTTCTCCAATTAAGACAAAAGTTCTGTTCTTGTATATCATGGTTTTCTGACATTGAAGAAGATCTACTAAATCCCTTTCAATTTTCCATTTCTTCCTGAAGTTGCAATTTGTATTTGAGAAAATACTTTTTTCTTCTATATAAGGCTCTCCTTATTACTGCAATGGACCCTTTTGTTATTGTAACCAGTAGAGAAGAGATATGTCAATAAACAATCAGAATAAAATAAATAAGAGATTATACATCACAGACAATAATTTAGGGGTGCTTTTTGCTCCAGATATGCCAAAGACCTAGATCTGTTGGTGTCACACATGTTGTGTTGGTCTTTCTAAACACATTGTTTTAATACCCAGATGAGAATTAAACAATTACTGATTCACATGAGGGTTCCTTTGGAATTTGTACTGCTTCAGCTCTTGTTTATCTTTTAGATCCCTAGTAATACACATATCTGGCTGACAGCTTACAGAATTCTTCTGGGATACACAGAGAAAAGCAGGAAAGGATGATTTAGGATCAGACAGAGCACCACTTCTAAGATCTACCCAAGTATTTTTAAGTATTGGTATATAGTGATCTCAACCATTGACTTTGGAAGGATATTTCAGATCTTATCATATTAAATAAATAGAAAATGCAGGAGATTAGAAAAGAGAGGCAGATAAGATTTATAGACTGGCAATTTGGATTTTTGCCTATTTGGTATTTTCTAACTCTGCAAAACCTACCTATAAAGGTCTCCATAAGACATCACTATGTCCCTACTGCCAAGTGTTCCCTGATATTAACTACAACTTTTTTTTCATTAGTTATTCCACTATTCCAAGATAATCAGCATATAATAATCAGTAATAAATAATAAGTAATAAATAATCAGTCCCTATACATCATAACAGCCTTCAAATATTTGTAGAATGTCATGACCTGCTTTGTCATCATCTACCTGTTAAAATTAGTTATTTTAATCTTTACACAGAAGTCAATATATTTCTCCTGTTCTTTCTAGTGACATTTTATAACATATAACGTTATGCTAGAAGATTTTACCTATTTCCCATTACTTACTCTGGGTTAATATTATTCATAGCTATCATGCTAACAAATGGCCAAGCTTCTAGAATCATAGAATCTACAACAGATTTTAGAAAACTTCTATGATCTAGAAAGATCATAGAAAAAACCTTCAAGATCATGTACTTCGACCATTAACCCAACACCATCAAATCCACCAATAAACCACATCTCTCAAGGCCATATCTACATGTCTTTTAAATACATTCAGGGATGGTGACCACTTCCCCAGGAAGCCTTTAAGTGAAGAAATTTTTCATGATATCCAAAGCCCTGGTACAACTTGAAGCCGTTACCTCTTGTCCTGTTGCTTGTTACCTGGGAGACGAGACTGATCATCAGCTCGCTACAGCCTCCTTTCAGATTATCTGGAGAGGGAGAGAGAGATAAGGTCTTCTCTGAGATGCCTCTTCTCCAGACTAAACAACCCCTGCTTCCTTAGCCACTCCTCATAGAACTTACCCTCTAAACCCTTCACCAGCTTTGTTACCTTTCTCTGAACACACCCCAACTTCCGCTTCCTCAATGTAGTGAGGGGCCTGGAGCTGAACACAGGATTTAAGGTGTGGCCTCACCAGTGCCAAGTACAGAGGGACAAAACCTTCCCCAGTCCTGCTGACCACATATTTTTGGTACAGGCCAGAATGCCATTGGCCTTCTTGGCCACATGGGAACACTCTGGATTATGTTCAGCTGCTGTTGACCAGAACCCCCAGCTCCTTTTCCACCAGGCAACTTTCTAGACTTTGTTCCCAGCCTGTAGTGCTGCAGGGCATTGTTGTGACCAAGTGCTGGAGCTGGTTGAACTTGGCTTGTTGAACCTCATTTTTTTGGCCTTTGCCCATCAATCCAGCCTGTCCAGAGGCCTCTGCAGAGCCTTCCTGCCCTCCAGAAGATCAATGCTCCCACCCACCTTGGTGTCTTCAGCAAACTGCCTGTCACTGACCATTTTCCCTTGGACTATGGGGGCTTTATTCTGCTCCCTGTCCTTCTTTTAACTCAGTGCAATCAACACCTAGAGACCTCCTCTTTACTGTGGACGACTGATGTGAAGAAGACAATAAGTTCTTAAGCCTTTTCTTCTTTCTTTGTCATTATGTTTCTATGTTATATGTTTAGGTATTGGACTATAGAAAGATTCACTACAGAAATTCTTGGAGTCTAGTAATACAAGGATACATTGTAGTACAAATCAGCTAAAAGTAAGTCCAACTGAGTGGCTACAAAAAGGAGACCACTAGAGAATCTGAAAGAGACAAAAAAATTAAAGAAACAGAATTTAAAAGAAAAAACTAAATCGCAGGGGGGAAAAATCACCTTGTGTTATAAGAGTTACCAGATAACTTCTTTTTAACATAAAACCTTATTTTCATGTTGAGCTTGAAAAAAGTAGTGCCCCAAAAAACATCCACAAAAAACACACACAAAATTCTTCTACTAGTAATTTGAAATTGCCGAAAAATTCTTCATGAAAATATTAAGAAAAACAGAGCATGTCAGAAAAAAAACCCCAAACAACAAAATCCAATGCAATTTACCATAGTGAAATGTTAAGATAAAGGAAATGAAGTTGTAAGACCCAGAAACAATTGCAGGAACTGAATGTCCCTATGTAGGAATATGAGGTAAAAAATCCATAACAGTGGTAGTATTCAATGAGAGAAGAAACTACTCACAAATTAAAACAACAAAAGCAATTTGGGCATTGGCTATGCTTCAATGAAATTCAAGTCCTGATATGTAAATTATTGATTAAAATCTAGGCATAAATTTGCATGAAGGAAAACTTAGTTAAAAACCTAAAGTAAATTGTTCAATGAATTCCAATTCTCATAGTGTATTTCATATCTTTGATTCTAATAGAAAAAATGAAAACAAATCTGCAATGTTTTGTGCATTCTCAGACATCCATATCCCCATTTTATTAGCTCATCTTCTGTCATTCTTTACAGTCTCAACAACCCTAGTGTATGTAATGTATGTATCCCATAATCAAATGTCCACTATTCATTTATTTTGATTCTTCTTTCTATAAAATAGGAAAAAAATTTAAATAATTTTTGCACTCAGGCTTAAAATATACGTTCTTTGCTATTATAATTCAGTAACATACCAACAGAATGTTTGGGGAAAGTGAAGCATTGCTTAACATATCACTCCAAAAAGAATAGGCAGGATGAAGGGCAGAAGGAGTGTTTCTGTCTTATGATGTAGGTTTTTTTAGCTCCAAGGAATTTAGACCTGTATAAAAGGGATCTTTATGTCTTTCTCTGAAGTAGCTTTACAAAACCCCATAGAACAGTATCATATATTGTGGCTGCCCGGAGTGGTTGCAGTATGGCCTTTTGTTCTACCTGGGAAAGTGGGAAGGTTTTAATGAAGAGATGAATATGCATGAAAGCCCAAAAGCTATTGGTGGTTGCCGTGCTGTCACTCTCGGACTCCTCTGTATTTGATTGGACAGTCCTGTGTTATCCACGCCCAGGACAAAGGTTTTAAGAATGTTTCTTAGGCTGTACTCGGGGCTTTTGGGGACAGCAGCTAATAAACTGCCTGTTCACCTGGAAGCCAGTCTCCCTCTTCCTTACTCCAGAGAAATCCTATTTATGTTAGAATCCCCCCCTTCTCTTTCCTGCAGCTCACACGCACACACGGGACTGTCTGTGTCTTCCCCGAAGTGGGAGCACCCGGCAGGTCCCACACACACCGGGCTGGGACCACAGCTGCAGGAGAGGGACCAGAGGATTTTCCTAACAATATATGACCTGCTGCAAAGTTTTCCTTAGTACCAAAGATTCAGTAATTTTTAAGTGGAAAAATTTTAACCTATTGAACATATACCCCACTAGCTCCTGACTAAGCATTCTCTAGCATTGTTTATAGCCTTTAGTGAACATGATGGAGTACTTGGCCAAAACTAGATCAATAAATGCACGTAAATTCTAACAGATACTTACTTTAAAAATGTGAACATTTTATACCAAGTGAGTAGTTTCTTCTTATTTTGACTTCAGTTCCTTAGTTCAGTTTTCTATATTTGATACAAAAGAAATATTTAAATTTATTTCAGTTCCACAGGGAGAAAATCAAAAAGCATCATTTAAAAAAAAAGAGCCCGTATCAGTAGGAAAACCTCTTGATAGCTGTGACCAGACACTGATTTTCAGGCCATTTAAAATTTGTTTTCCAGGCATAGTTGGTATTCTGCTCATAGACACCTGTGGCAGACCAGAGTATCTCTCTGGTTCTCCTGATGGGCAGGAGCCTGGACGGGGGTGGTAAATCCTCCCTGGCCTGTGCCTGAAACAGTGATGATTTTTGGTCTCAGCCCATGGAAAAAGCACTGTCAGGGTTGTCTGAGGATTTGGCGGTCACAAGGGTTTGATTTGTGTGATTTTATTATATCACTGGGTGTGTAGATATTAATTTTAGATTTCTCTGTATTCTTATTATTGGGCAAATATGGAGGCAGATCAATGTGATCAAGTCACATTTTCCTGTCCTTCCCTTCCTCTTCCTTCTTTGCAAAGGGCTGTGGGTTTTTAGGATTGGTAAAGGTAAAATTTCACTACATGACATGGGTTTTAGTTATTGGTGTTTAGAGAAAAACAATATTAGCATAATAAAGATTATAAAAGCCCAAACACTGTTGGGCGGGGGGAGAATTCATTTTTCCAGCTGCTTGTGAACTCCATGCTGGACAGAAAGAACTGAGAGATAAGATTTGTAAAANAAATCAAAAAGCATAATTTAAAAAAAAGAGCCTGTATCAGTAAGAAAACCTCTTGATAGCTGTGACCAGACACTGATTTTCAGGCCATTTAAAATTTGTTTTCCAGGCATAGTTGGTATTCTGCTCATAGACACCTGCCTGAATAAAGGGAGAAATCATTCTGGATTGTTAGTGTCCCTGTGGAATCCTACAGGATTTTTCTCTGTCAGGGAAGGAACAGGGTCAGAGACAAGGTGGTCCTTACTGCTTTTTTGGATCCTTCCATTTTTCCTCACCTTAATTCTCTGTAACCTCTCCATCATACCGCTGTTGTTCTTTATTTTTGGAAAAAAATAGTGGGACAGGATGAATTAGTTGCAAAAACAGATGAATAAAAAATGTATCCATTTTGCAGTTCTGCTAATATATACAAAGATTTTCTTATAGCTTCAGAAAATTGTACTTGTAAGATTTCAGTCTGAGACTAGTATTGTGATATAATAAGAAGGAAATTGGATCAACTTCCTCCATGTTATTATTAAAAACCTCTTGACATTCTCCAAAAGAATTACTTCATTATACTGAAAGTAACATATCATCTTTATTTTGAATAGTATTGACGAGAAAAATTTTTCTTTTAAAAAATTCTTCATAGGAACCAATAATAATTCTGAATCATAGAATTGCCTGAATTTCCATAGAATAACGGACCTTAAGGATCATCTAGTTCCCAACTCCCCATCAAGGGCAGGGACACCTCCCACTAGATCAGCTTCCTCAAAACTCCATCCAACCTGGACTTGAACATTTCCAAGGACTGGAAATCCACAGCTTCTCTGGGCAACCCACTCCAGTATCTCACTAACCTCACAGTAAAGAATTCTTTAATATCTAATCTAAACCTATTCTCTTTCAGTTTTAATCTATTCTCTCTTGTCCTATCACTATATGCTCTTGTAAAAAGTCCCTTTCCATCGTCTTTGTAGGTTTTCTTATAGTACTGAAAGGCTGCAATTTAGTCATCCCGAAGTCTTCTCTTTTCCAAGCTGAACACAATTCTTTCAGGCTTTCCTCATAGGAAAAATAATAAACTCCATCCCTTTAACCATTTTGCTGGCCCTCCTCTGGATTGGATAATACAGGTCTGTGTGCTGGGGCGGAGCTCTCAAGGTGGAGAGCAGAGGGCCAGAATCCCCTCTCTTGCCCTGGCCACACTGCCTTGGATTCAGCCCAGGATAAGTTTGGCTTTCTGGGGTACAAGGGCACATTGCCAGGTCATGTCCAGCCTTTCATCCATCAGCTCTCCCAAGTTCTTGGTCTGCTCTGGATCTATTCATACCTCATCTTATATTGATACCAGTGTTTCTCTGGTCCAAGTGCAATCCCTTGCACTTTGTGGTGTTAAAACTCATGAGATTACCAAGGGCCCACTTCTGGAGCTTGTCCTGGTCCCTCTTGATGTCGTCCCATCCTTTGGCTGAGCCAAATGCACCACTCAGCTTGGAATCATTGTAAATTAGCTGAGGGAGCACATGATCCCTTCATATATGTCATTAATGAAGATATTAAATAACAGTTGTTCCATGGTTACACAAATCCCTGAGGGACACCAATTGTCAATATACATTTATGAATGATGTTGGAAAGAACAAGAGAGAATAGATATGCCCTTTCAATAGTTATAATAATTTCCATTGCGTTTTCAGCGTTGGTCTTCTGTTTGCAACCATAGGCCACATCCAGACAAAAGTCAGATGTTACCTGTAACACAGGTCTCATGCCCTTCCAGTAGAAAAGGCTGGAGGCTGGCTTTCCAAAGACTGGCATTACTGGCCGTTAGAAACTTATAATCAAGACATCTTTTGAACTTTACTTATTGCCCATTCCTTCTTGTACACATTTTTATTACTGAGACCCCACAGGGAAGAGGTAGAAAGAAGGAGTTGGGTGAGTACACAAAGTATAAAAGAAGTGTGGAAAGGAAGAAGCATTGACTACAAGGAAGAATAATGGTTATATTCCTGTACATGGAATGGTGTCTATGATTTCACATAAGAAAAAAAACAATATGTGAAAGGGAACAAACGAGGTCATTAAGGGAAGTCATTCTCTCATATAAAATCAAGTACACGCTGCTTATCTGTCTCTAAGTTTTGGAGTGTGATCATGCTCCATTTTCCTTTGTTATCCACCAGTAATAGAAAATAACATTTTGAAACTTTAGTTTTTAGAAGAAATTCTCCCGTTAATTACTTACGATAAAAAAACCAAGTCAGAGTTAAAAATGCTAATGCTAAAACTCAAGAAGCTGAAGTTTTTACATTTTTTTAAGGACAAAATTTTTCTTTTGAAGGACAGATTTTGCTAAAAAGAACTTGTATTTTCATAAAAATATCAAATAAGGCACAATATTCATTCAGCTTTCCAGGAGGCAATGAAATAACAATATATCCCAATGAATGACACTGTGTTTGGTCTGAAATTATAGAATAATAAATGAATTATTATATTTGCAGATTGAACTAAGTTTCTGCATTTACAGAGAGATTATTTATGGCTATAGAGATTAGAAAAATTGTGCAGATATATAATTTGATATGTAACATTGTCATCAAACTCTATGTACTACAACTACTTCTTCACAATATCAAAAATTCAATTTCCTGGTTCTCTCAATAATCTAAAGCATTTATGAAGATACTTTAAAATACGGCCCTGGAAAAGCTTTGGGCCAATATATGACCCAATAATAACTTTTAAATCATTGAAATTCAGAAGGCTGGAAATAGAAACTGCAGGCTGAGTGCCATAGTTCATATTCTGCTCTTCCCAATCACTGTAATAAAGCTCAAAGTCACTTTGCTTCTATGTATCTTAACCATATCAAGCTGCAAGACTGAATGTTTTTTTTTCTTAAAGAAAATAGAAAGCATCTTGTAAATATTAAAAAAAAAAAATAATGGAAGAAATGAGTCCAAGGAATATTTAATATTTCAAAACATGATGTAAAATTGTTTACAGATTGATTATTGACCTAATTTTCAACCAAAGAAATCTGTAAAAGAAAACAATATGGTAAAAACTGTTCAGCAATCTGTGATATTTTTTCTTTCTAAACATTTATAAGAACAATTTATAAAGAACGTTAACTACAAAGCTGTTAACAGCCCATGTCCTTATTTATTTTTTCGAGATTTCTTTATTAAAAACAACATGAAAGGTAGATTAATCTTTTAAAAAGTCACAAGCATATAAGAGTTAAAAGTTTGCATTTTGTTTTGGATTTTATTTAAATGGATTTACATGTTATAGATATATATATACATGTTTATTTCAAATGAGTTAGCTGCACACAATCTGGAAAGATAATAAACATATTTTTATAATTTAGTGATTAAGCAAAAAAAGTTTAGATCTTAATGGAAATCTGCCAAATTCCAATAGCTAATGATGAGGTACATTATCAAAGAGATATATGAAAGATACTTTATTTAACACATATATAAGTGTATGCATACACATAAACATGCATATATGTTTGTATATATATTTATGCTTTTAAGTGAATTAAATTGTATTTTCTGTTTGGTTTCTTTTTCTTCAAAGGTTCCACACATATATTTTCTTTTTTGTCATATTAACATATTCAATAAGAGGAAATTTATGGCTGAACATTTGAAGACTCAAACTGAAGAAAAATAATTTTTTTAGTAGGGGCCTACATTTTTGCTCTGTTTACATCATGTGTCATTTAACTGTCAAACCTGCCAGCTGTTCTCATGGAAATGTCACCTACGCTGTAATTTTAGGAGGTCTTCCAGCATGGTTTTTGCTGAAATTATATAAACAAAAAGTCTATTCTAGAAGGAAATTTAAAAGTTTTGGACAAGATATGGACATTTAGCCTAGCAAGTTCTTGCACTTCACATTTACTCTATCTCCCATTCCTGGTTTGACATTAAAGAGGTGAAATTCTCAGCAGACTTTGCAAAACATTTGACTTAATATTAGAGCATAAAAAATTTGCCCTTTTATGAAATCTGAAATTTTCCCTTAAATTTATATTTTAGAAATGTAAAGATGTGTGTGAAAATATTATAGTCAGTACTAAAACCACCTTTTTCCTTCAGTGACCACACTTTTTTCCTAATGTTATTCTTCATAGGTTTCTTGGATTATTTGAGATAATCATACTTGTGAATACCCTTTTTTTGAAACTATGTAGCTATGCTTACAGACATTTGATGGGATACTGGAGAAAGTTTGACTCACTGAGTTGTTTAACATTAACTCAAGATTAAAAAAAATTGTCATTATCAAGGAAATAGCTATCAAGGCAGTGAAAACAATTACTTTCCATTGTAATTATCAGTGTTAAGCACTCAAGGGTGCAATCCACTTTTTGGAGCATTCATTGAAGACCCTGTTTTATCAGTATTTAAAGGGGGTACTAAAGGTAGAGGTTTAACTAAAGCCTGCAGTCATAGGACAAGAAGCAATGGTTCTAAACAGAAAAAGAATAGGTTTAGATTAGATATGAGGAAGAAATTTTTTATGATGAGGATAGTGAGACACTGTAACAGGTTGCCCAGAGAAGCTGTGCATGCCCCATTCCTGGAAGTGTTCAAGATCAGGTTGGATGGGACTTTGACCACAGTGATCTAAGTAGAAGATATCCCTGTCTATGGACAGGTTAAAACTAGATGATCTTCAAGGCCTCTTCCAACTTATACTTTTCTATGATTTTATGATTCTGATAAGCATCCTTCTTGCTAGCAACTTGTTTCTATTAAAACACACATATAGGTGGCTGGCTTTACAGGATTCAGTTATTGAGAGCTTTCTCTAAAGTGTTCACATACATATTTATATCCAATATCCTGCACAGTTTGAGAATTTTATGTCCATTTTCACTGCCTCAACTTTCCCATGTGTTTTTGAGTAGCATCACTGCATAGCTAGGGAAGACTGCCTGAGAGATGGGAGCTTTCTCTAAAGTGTTCGTGTACATTTTTATCCACAATATCCTACACAGTTTGAGAAAGAAAGGAAAGAGATTGTTTCTGGTTTCAGGACAGCAGACCAGTCTTTTCATCCTCCTATTCCCCATCAGAAACGTATGTCTAGGAAATTAAAAATTGAGGACTTTCCTTCTGCAATGGAAATTTTTGGGGGGCAACAATTCAGGCACCTCTTCCAGCTAACAAAATGTAGGTGGTTGAAGCAGAATGAAACTGGCTTCTGTTATCAACCATGTACAGGAAAAACTCCCACTGAGCTGTGCCATAACCTTCAGTCTTTGAAACTCAATAAATTTAATTTTATGTCCATTTTCACTGCCTCAACTTTCCCATGTGTTTTTGTGTGGCATCACTACATGGCTAGGGAAGACTCCTTGAGAGTTGAGAACTCCTGAATTTTCATTAAGTTCTATTATTGCAGTTTTACATTTTCTACAGCTAATCCTGATGCTTAAAACAAGATTGAGTGGATGTAGGAATCTTTTTAGATTTAGCCCAGTGTTTGGAGCTAGCATTTATGTGGCTTAAAGTACTCCTCATTCTTTGCCAGAAATTATTTTCATGTAGTCATGTTTTTTTTTTCTTTTTTTTTTTAACACTTTCTACTTTGAATTTCTGTATAATTCTTCTGTATGCTACTTCTGGAGCCCCTTTTCTTTGTATACTCATTCAACATGACTTCATACAAATGCATTCTCTCTTCTGAATTCTTTGCTATTAATACTTGGCTTCTAAACAGTGGTGTCTTGCTGGACCATTACCAAGACTTAAGTGCTATAGTTTGCACATATCCTTGTAAATCATTATTCATATGGAGCAGAAATTAACCACACAGTATCTTCTTATATGCTGAGTGCAACTAAGGTGAAAAATGTGATTCTTTAATTTTGATAAAAAACATTTCAAATTCACTTTCCCAGGTGTTTTAAACCCAATTATATTATTTCCTGCACAGAGGTGCATTTCAAGGAGGTTACTGTTAATCCATATCACTCAGCAAGTCATGACTCAGACTAGCATGTTGTCCCTTCAGAAACCAGGTAGCTCCATACAGACTGAGCACTAGAACTGATCCCCCTGTTGATGTCTTAAATCCTTGGGCTGTACTCAGGCATTGCATCAGACAATATTAGTTGTGCTCAGTTGAAAGTCTCCCAGACAGTGTTAATAGCAACAGAATGGGTAAGCTAAAATTTTCCAGACACCTGTTTTTCCAGATGTTTGTGGTCAGATTCATGTTCTGATATTGTTTTACTCATATGGGTCTACATTTTTAATCAAGACACTGACTTTTGATGTACTATTTCATAAGCAGAGAAAGCAATGAAGAATAAAAGGATAATGTTTACTAGAATGATGGAAACAAGATGGTTGAAGGCTTAAACAGCACAAACAAAAAAAAAGAAAATTATGAAATTTGGAAGATATTTAAAATAACTTGATTAGTTCAGATGCAAGCAAACTACTCATAAAAAATAGATTTCAGAAAAATTCCTGGGTTTGAGATAACATTAGTGAAGAAAAATGTAATTACTTATACTGGTCAGACTGAATGTTCTATTAATTTCTTATGACCATAGACTTTCTATTTTACCAGTCTATGACTACATTAAATATTTGATAAATTAGTGGTAAACTGTCTCATTTCAACATACAGATATATTCCTTGCAACCTGTGGTTTCTTCAAGGTTGTGTCTTTAGTATGAAATTTTTTGGTTGCTGCTCAAACAATATAGATCATTATACTATCTGTGTATTTTTTTTTCTTTTCAGTTTATTGTCTCCTCTATTATTATAACACTGTGTTGAAAGGTATGTGGTTGTATGTGTGTGTATACATCTGTGCACAGGGGTAAATTCATTGAGTAGTAAAAATGATTTGAAATTGATAACTTCAAATGTTTGAGAAACTTTTTATAGCGCCCCAAAAGCACTATATTACATGCAATTGGAAAATGCAGAAGAGAATAAAAAGAAGTTAAACTTTTAAAGTATGGAATATTGCAAAATCAATTAAGTTACATAGCAGCAATGTTTATTTTCAGACCACTATATTAAAACAAGCAAACATGTTCAGCTTAACTGGTCATTCCACTGTAGTATGTTTTACACATCCCTCTTGCTGTTTTTAACAAAACCAGACATCTTAATTTTCAGTATTTCCTCAAAAGAACGGGAGATAAAATCCTTCTTATTTCAAGTATCATCACAGAATCATGTGATGATCCATGAACAAAACCAGCTTTGTTTTTTTCCAGAGTATAAGACATTTTTGAACATACTTGATTTAAACTTCGTATAGTCAAACCAGAAACTGGAAAAGGTAATTCAGCTTTTTTCCTGCTGATGAGAGACACATTATGCTGGGGCTTTTCCCTCATGTCATCAGAATTATTTCAGAGAGGTTCCCACACTCTGACTAATAAGCTATTACTGGGCTGTTGTTCCTCTGGCAGCCTAGGGTACAAATCAGCACCTTTTCTTCCCAATGAAATAACAGGAAGAATTTTGAAGGTCAATGTTCATCCAAGAATAGCTTGATCTAACCTTCCATAAGTAGCCGTTAGTCATTCCCTTTTAGTCCTGCATTGCAAAGGTCTGGGCAGGTCTTTGAAAGACACAGCCATATCATAGTTAGGAGCTTTCTTTGGCCTGAGATCTACTGAGAATCAAAGGATCTTTCAAAATTTTGCAGACACCTATTTGTGATTCTATCATTGTGAACAGCAGCTTTTCCTCTACGTGCCTCTGGAAATAGTGGGATAATATTTATTTGTAGTAAATAAACAATACAAATACAAATACAATTTTAGGTTGGGAAAAAAAAAAAATCCAGATTCGTTGCTGAAATAAACACCAAATTTACTTTAAAGCACAAACATGCAATTTGCTTGACATGGCAAAAGATTGGAGAGGGGGGAAGTGCTGACAAAAATATTTGTTTTGTTTAGCAAAAAACTGAAGCAAATTTTGAAGTGACTGTTTTTCTTGATGATGACTATATTTATTTGACATAATATTTAAATAATTTTACTCAGAAATTTTATTTTTTCATTGAAAATGTTTTGACCAAGACATTTATTCCACTAATGTCACTGATATAATTTCCATCATTTGAAGGCACCATCTATTTCACTTTCTAACACATCTCATTATCTGATTGTGTGAGATTTCTACGATTTTAACATTTTTGAATAAATTTGCTTTTTCTGTAATTCTTACTTGAAATCTTATCCTGTAATAGTGAAACATTCACAGTTTTAAAATTTTTTTTCAAGATATTTTTTCCAAGATTTTAACACTATTTCTGTGGTTTGAAAGTAATGCCAGAAAAGAAAGATGATGATCAAAACATTATATAATTAATTAAACTCATCCCAATAATATGAGTCAGATAATATTTTTTTCTGTTGCAGACCTTAAATGAAAGGGTTCAAAGCCATGAGCAACTGAACAAACTCTTTTTCTTTCTTGGCATAGCATGAAAAAAATAAAGAAAATTACAGATTTAGAAATGCTGTATTGACTGGGTTTCTGTAAATCTTTCAAAGACCTTTTTTATTAATCCCTCTCAATAAATGTATATTTTGAATTATTTATAGCATTTGTCAAACTGCTCCACTATTTTCTCAGATTAGCTTTTGACTATGTATAAACTGAACAAAAGCAAGCAGACATTTCTAACAGTTTTTGAATTTTATTTCTGCATCTTTATTTGCTTTCAAGATGTCATTGAAATTTTAAAGTATTAAAACACTAAAATTATCCACAAGTGGAGTTAGCAATAAATGATACAATAAATTATCTTCCTTTAAAATATTGTATGGGAAAATGAGTTGTAAATTATACTTTTTTTCATGAAATAAAGATTTCTTTCAACAGCTGGCAAGCACCAACATCACAACTCCTAGTAAAAAAAATGTCACCCCCTTCTGCTCTTTCCTACTGCAGCTTCCACCTGCTTTTTGGGTTACTGGCAAGCATGAAGTTAGCTATGTGGGGCAAGAGTGGTGAAAGACTACGGTTGTTCTCTGAAGTACTTTTAGAACACTCCAAGACACTGACAAATCAGTTTAAACATTGTAAATACCTGCTCACATATACTTGTGGGAGTGTCTTAAATGTTAGAATGGAAATTATTTCTGTTGAAAACAAAAAATTCCTCCAGTCTTCCTTGGAGAATTGGATTTTGTTCTCTGTGCATGAAAGAGTGTCTATAGCATGGTATTGAAGGTGAATTTAGTAGTCCTTCTTGTTTCAACAGCCACTTCTAAAAGTTTATTCAGCATTTTTTGTACTGCTTTTTAGAAAATAAGCTTGAAATTTCGATTTAAATTCCCTATTAATAAATCTGATTCAAAATACTACCATAGTTTTGCATTGGGCCTAGAGATTATATTAGCATAATAATAACAATAACAATAACAATAATAATTAATAATAACAATAACAATAATAAAAATAATAACAATAATAACAATAATATAATGTCAATTTTTCAACTTTTTTTCCAGACAGATAATTTTTAATAGTTTGAAATTGGTTTTACATGCAAAGAAGGTCCTTTAGCACATTTTATCTACTAATGGAGCTAAATGAATGGCTCAGATGAAAGTGAGGTATTAGGCAGAAAGCCCACACTGCCCCTCATGAAGGTCAGCCACCAATGTGCATTTCATGGACACCTTGTGAGCAGAATAATCACCTTCTAATAGTCTCTGCATTGTTCATGACATTGCAAAGTTCTCTGACTGTGAAGTGTCCATGACTGAAAAAAAAATCCTCTCTTGCTACCTTTCATAAGTGCCTATTGTACCTTTTAAAAGATGCATGGATATATGTCTAAAATAATTATGAAATATCTGTGATCAGAGAGCACATATTTGTAAAACTCATAGAGACTTGATTTCAATTACTTAATTTTTCTTTCTGCTTTCTGATTCTTTTATGGCTGGAAAACTTTGGTAATAAACAATGACTATCTCTTGTTCTCTAATTCTCTCCTGCTTCTTTTTCTTTCTTCATGGAGTATAGCACTTTTAATAAATCAATTCACAATGAGAGTGAACTATTTCAAGTTTTTTTGATGCTTTTTCTAGTTTGCAGAGAAAACAGATGGCTAGCAGTTATGGTCCCATGGTCTGCTTTTGGCTATTCACTGGTGCAGGAGAGAGAAAAAAGGAGGAAAGGATCCCTCAAGCAAAAAGCACTTCCAGGAGGGTGAGTCAGAGTACCTGAGGGAGGCAAGCAGAGTGCTTATCATCTCTCTCATTTATTACCTGAGAGGCTGATGGCAGATGGAGTGAGAGAACATAGGTCTCCTGTAGGGCTGGATAAGGAAACAAGATCACTGATTGCTTTGTACAAAAGCGCAATGAAGGAACCAGTGGAAAAACTGCCTGGAAGCAAAATAGGAAAATGCATAAAACAGCAATAAAAACAATAAGGCAAATAACAATAATAAGCAACCAGGCATCATAGAGCTGTGAAATTTCAACCTCTCTGCTCTTTTATCTCATAATATGATGTATCATTTCTAGCCTTACAAAACAACTTTTTATGAAATATAGCTTGTGGTTTTAACATCATGAGCTCCCCTTCCACCAGTCGAACATTGCCCACCTAATAGATTCCAGGGTGTTAGGGAAAAACAGGTGTTCAACAATCTGTGGCATATGGAGTTTCTACTCTTTGGCTTTAATTTACTTCTGTTCCCTTTTCTGTAAACTGCACTGTGATATACATTACCTGGTTTCCCTTTGAGTGAATGTGGAATACTTAAAAAACAAGCATTTTCTTTTTTTTTTTTTATTTATTTTCTTCACTTTTCCTTTTCTTTTTTTTCTAACTCTTTTAACAATAACAGTTCCAAATAATCTGTTGGCTGGAAAGGAGCTGTGTAAAATACATTGAAAATCAAAAAGAATGTTTCAATTTTGCTTGTGTCAATGCTAAGCAAACCTACATAAAAACTTAAATTTTGCATGCTTCTGCAGACTATGGAATGAATCTGCAGAACTTGAAAGAATGGGACTAGTTAAAGATTCAACAAATATTCTACTTGTTGGCCTACTTTTCATTACCTGTTATTGTTTAAAGTTATACTATCTGTCCTGAAAATTCTTTTGCCTAGTTTGAAACTACAAAAGAAGAATATTTTGAAAGTTCAAAGCAAATCAGCCAAGCTGCTTTCAGCTTGTAGGGCAGCAAAAATGTAACATGTTTCAGCTTCAATTTACACATTCATTATGTTAATTCTTTGAAGTTATTTTGGGAGGAATGTGTTAGCAACCTTCACTGAAACATATTCTGTTTCATGCATGCATGCATTCATGTTCATGCATATTTGTTCAGGGGAAAAAAAAATCATATATGGTTTAAAATAAACTTGTCCTCATTTGGCAACCGGTGTTTTTTTGGTTTTTTCTTTCTCTCACAACTTTGTGGATTTTGTTATTGAATTGCAGTGAGACTGGTTACTTTGGATAATCAAGTATTCTCACTCACCAAATCTCCTGAAAGTGTCTCATTATAATAGAAATATATTCACTATAGCTGACATCATGGATAATATATTAATTCTGATTTTAGTTTGTATGCCCCTTTCCTCTTTCACATTGTTGCTGATGTCAAATTGGTGATATGATAGATTAAGTCTGCATTATTCACAGAATCACAGAATCAGTTAGGTTAGAAATAACTTTGGAGATCATTGAATCCAATGTATGACTGAGTACCAGCTTATCAAACAAACCATAGCACTGAGTGCCACATCCAGTCTGTTTATGAACACTTCTAGGGGCAGTGACTCCACCATTTCTCTGGGTAGCCCATTCCAATGCCCAACCACGCTTCTTGTAAAAAGCTGTTTTTCTAATGTCTAGCCTAAACTTCCCCAGGTGTAGCTTAAGACTGTGTCCTCTTTTCCTGTCACTGGTGGCCTGGGAGAAGAGACTGACTCCCACCTGGCTGCAGCCTCCTTTCAGGGAGTTGTAGAAAGGGATAAGGTCTCCCCTGAGTCTCCTTTTTTCCAGGCTGAACACCTCCAGCTCTCTCAGCTGCTCGTCATAGGTCTTGTGCTTTAGACCCTTCACCAGCCTTGTTGCCCTTCTCTGGATGTGTCTGAGAATCTCAACGTCCTTCCATAACTGAGGGATACCACTCAAGGTGCAGCCTCACCAATGCTGAGTACAGGGGAAGAATGTCTTCCTGCTGGCCACATTATCCCTGGCCACTTGGGAACACTGCTGGCAAATAAATTATACATGCCTGTATTTTCTCTTTGAGAGTTTGCATTATTAAACTCTTTCACACCCCACTACCAGGAAGCCATGTCAAAACTATGTGGTGTTAAGAGTTACTATGCAATACTACTCCTCAAAGGATACCCAGGGCACAACCTGGGGAGTACTAGCTGTCCCTGACCAAACTGCTAAATGTGGCAGTAATTTAATGACATAGTTTTTTTTTTTGTCTTCCAGTACCTTGTGATGGTCCCTGACCCAGTCAAATAAGCCAGCATAGGTGTAACCTGTATGTAACCCTCCTCCCAGGGATTCACTTGGCTGTGATACAAAGCCTGGTTTTGATAGAGAACAGCTGTGCAACCTTGGTTTAGATTTCTGAGAAAACTGCTAAGCAGTGGGAAGGAGACATCAGAAAGTGCATAAGCTGTAAGCCGTTCAAGGTAAGAAAGGTAAAATTTCAGACAGAGAGAAGACTATTGAGACTGGGTAGCTAGTAGATCAAGGATTCAGGAAGGAAAACACTGAAATGAAAAGGCAGAAAGTCCTAGGAAAAAAAAAGGGAATTGGAAAATAACAACTTGGAAAAGTAAAAGGAGCAGTACAATTCCACAAGTAACAGCAGTCATCCCTTATTTTTCTTCTTGGTGAGGGAGTGAACAACAGTGACTTAATAGGTGTCCTACCATGAGGAGTGAATTTATTAATTCTTAACCTTTTGATTTTCATTAGCTATTGTTTGTGTTAATCTATAAACAATTGGTTTGGTCTTTAAAATGGCATATCAGAATATTCTGAGCTGGAAGAAACCCACAAGGATCATCAAGTCCAAGCCTGCACAAGTCCACCCCCAAGAGTCACATCATGTGGCTGAGAAGATTGCCCAAATGCTTCTTGAACTCTGTCACATTGGTGCTGCAATTACTTCCCTGGGAGCCTCTTCCAGTGCCACTCAACCTCTGGAGGAAGAACCTCTTCTTGATATCCAACCTAAACCTCCCTTGACACACTTCAGACCAGTCCCTCAGGTCCTGTCACTGGTCACCAGAGAGAAGAGAACAGTGTCTGCCCCTCCCCTTTCCCTCACAAGGAAGTCGTAACTGCAATATCTCCCTTCTTCTCCAGGCTGAACAGGCCAAGTGATCTCAACATGGCTTCCCCTCAAGGCCCTTCACCCTCTTTTTTGCCTTCCTTTGGATGATCTCTGATGGTTTAATATCTGTATTATATTCTGGCACCCAAAACTGCCCCCAGCACTGGAGGTGAGGCTGCCCCATTACAGAGCAGAGCAGGACAATCCCCTCCCTTGCCTGGCTGGAGATGCTGTGCCTGAAGCACCCCAGGACATGGTTGGGCCTCCTGGCTGCCAGGGCACTGCTGACTCATGTTCTACTTTCCTTAAACCAGCATCCCCTGGTCCCTTTCTGAGGCACTGCTTTGCAGCATCTCATTCCCCAG
>VWYE01014562.1:71015-89917 GCA_013398995.1 Alaudala cheleensis
CCCTGCAAAAGTCCACCCCCAAGAGTCACATCATGTGGCTGAGAAGATTGCCCAAATGCTTCTTGAACTCTGTCACATTGGTGCTGCAATTACTTCCCTGGGAGCCTCTTCCAGTNGTCCATCAGCAAAATTATCTAAGGCAAGGTTGGTGAGATTATATGAAAAGACAAATTATCAGTTTGATGATACGCACTTAAAAATAATACCTTCCTATCTGGGAAATGGTTTTGTTTAATTGCACAAAGCACAGAATAAAATAAAACTGATTTCCTATATTTTAAGGCTATTGTAGTTTCAAAATGTATGGCCCTGGTCTTGCAGAGAATTTGAGTTTACATGAATATCACAATCATTGCAAGACTAGGATTATATTAGAATATAATTAATTGGACTGCAGCCCTAGGAAAACTGTATTGTATTTACGTGTCCCCAGTCAGGGAATCACAGTTTTTTCCATTAACTCTTTATCAGTGAGAGCGATTCTATGGGGAACCAGGTAACATTTCAAGAAACAATTATCAAGAACAAGAACCAAAATATGGATGGCCAGGCTCTGGTGGTGCCCTCATGTTCAGCTCTGCTTCCCTTCCAACTTCTCTACATATTATTGGTTTTGAGTCTCACTGTCAGTGGAGCCATAAAGATTTGAGATTCTGGACATACAAATTTGGACTAATAAAAAAATATATGTCACTTAATGTTCTTCATTCTGCTTTTAAGTTTTGTTTTTTTGGCTTGTAAGCTCTTGTAAAATTAGACAATGGTGATTTAACATATAGGNCCCAAGGTTGCCCCATTCATATTTGTAAAGTTTTTTTGTTCACACTAAAAATTGTCCATCAGCAAAATTATCTAAGGCAAGGTTGGTGAGATTATATGAAAAGAAAAATTATCAGTTTGATGATACTTAAAAATAATACCTTCCTATCTGGGAAATGGTTTTGTTTAATTGCACAAAGCACAGAATAAAATAAAACTGATTTCCTATATTTTAAGGCTATTGTAGTTTCAAAATGTATGGCCCTGGTCTTGCAGAGAATTTGAGTTTACATGAATATCACAATCATTGCAAGACTAGGATTATATTAGAATATAATTAATTGGACTGCAGCCCTAGGAAAACTGTATTGTATTTACGTGTCCCCAGTCAGGGATCACGTTTTTTTCCATTAATTCTTTATCAGTGAGAGCGATGCTATGGGGAACCAGGTAACATTTCAAGAAACAATTATCAAGAACAAGAATCAAAATATGGATGGCCAGGCTCTCGTGGTGCCCTCATGTTCAGCTCTTGCTTCCCTTCCAACTTCTCTACATATTATTGGTTTTGAATCTCACTGTCAGTGGAGCCATAAAGATTTGAGATTCTGGACATACAAATTTGGACTAATAAAAAAATATATGTCACTTAATGTTCTTCATTCTGCTTTTAAGTTTTGTTTTTTTGGCTTGTAAGCTCTTGTAAAATTAGACAATGGTGATTTAACATATAGGACGTCTGTGACTGTGTGGTTGTGCATGCCTCTGTACATTCTCAGAGGACATCTATGCAGGCAATAGACATAAAGGATAAAATAGTAATACAAAGAAAAAATAGAACAAATCCTAGCTTTTTATTTAGGCACTGTCATGATTTAATCTCAATTGGTAAATAAGCACCATGTAACTGTTCACTCATTCCCCCATCAACAAGATGGGAAGAGAATCGGAAGAGTAAAAATGGGAAAACTGGTGGGTTGAGATAAATACATTTTAATGGGTGAAGCAAAATTGGTGCATGCAAACAAAACAAAGCAAGGAATTAATTCACTGCTTCCCATGGGAAGCCACCACCAGGAAAACAGGGCTTCATCCCACAGTTTTTTTGGAAGACATAGCCCTCATACTGAATGTCTCTCCCTTCCTGCTTTCCCCAGTTTTCCAAAGTAAGCATGACACTATACGTTATGGGATATCTCTTGGGCTGCTTGGAGTCAGCTGTTATAGCTGTGTTCCCTCCTAACTCCTTGTGTACCCCCAGACTCCTTCCCAGCATGGCAGTGCGGCTGCCCACTCCTTGTGGGGCTCAGCCACAATTCGCAGGGATCTTTGGGTGCTCCGAGTAACAGCCTCCGACACCCCCTTCGGTCAGCGGTGAAATGAGAATCGAGACGGGTTCTTGTCCAGGAGAATCTGAGAGTCTATTTATTGTGTATAGCCCACAGATGCAACGAGGCAAGAACCAGGACAATGGTGAGACAGCAGGTTTTAAAGGGTACATATAGGGCGTGGTTTACAGCCAGGCTCCAACCACCACCGGAGCNACTAAACAAAGCAAGGAATTAATTCACTGCTTCCCATGGGAAGCCACCACCAGGAAAACAGGGCTTCATCCCACAGTTTTTTTGGAAGACATAGCCCTCATACTGAATGTCTCTCCCTTCCTGCTTTCCCCAGTTTTCCAAAGTAAGCATGACACTATACGTTATGGGATATCTCTTGGGCTGCTTGGAGTCAGCTGTTATAGCTGTGTTTCCTCCTAACTCCTTGTGCACCCCCAGAAGGCAGAAGGAGAAGCAGAGAGGACTTTGGCTCTCTGTAAGCTCTGCTAAGCAATAACAAAGATATCTTTATATTGTCAATCCTGTTTCCGCCGCAAATCCAAAACACAGCCCACAGCAGCTACTGTAAAGAAAATTACTCCAGCTAAAACCAGCATATTATTCACCCCAATTTCACAATATATGGTATCGTGTTCACTATATAAAGCTGAAGGAGGAAGAAGGAGGTGGGTACACATGGAATGATGGTGTTTTTCTTCCCAAGACTTTGTTACTGTGATGGAGCCCTGCTTTACTGGTGATGGCTGAATATCTGTCAGTTGGTGGGAGACAGTGAATTAATTCCTCATCTTGTTTTGTTTGCAAATGTGTCACACTGCTACACGAAAGAATGACACGGCACAGCAATCGCGAGGGAAAAGAAGAGAGATTTATTGGAAATCAGAGATATTTTACAGAAAGGAAAGAAAAAGTTCTGATAGGTGGAGNGCAGAAGGAGAAGCAGAAAGGACTTTGGCTCTCTGTAAGCCCTGCTCAGCAATAACAAAGATATCTTTATATTGTCAATCCTGTTTCCACCGCAAATCCAAAACACAGCCCACAGCTACTGTAAAGAAAATTAACTCTACTCCAGCTAAAACCAGCATATTATTCACCCCCAATTTCACAATATATGGTATCGTATTCAGTATATAAAACTGAAGGAGGAAGAAGGAGGTGGGTACACATGGAATGATGGTGTTTTTCTTTCCAAGACTTTGTTACTGTGATGGAGCCCTGCTTTACTGGTGATGGCTGAATATCTGTCAGTTGGTGGGAGACAGTGAATTAATTCCTCATCTTGTTTTGTTTGCAAGTGTGTCGCACTGCTACACGAAAGAATGACACGACACAGCAATCATGAGGGAAAAGAAGAGAGATTTATTGAAAATCAGAGATATTTTATACAAAGGAAAGAAAAGGTTCTGATAGGTGGAGACAGCCTCCACCTCTACACACACACTGGCTAATGCACATGCTTGTCAAGGAAATCCATCCCACTAGGAAGAATGTAAACATCCAAGCTAGTTAGAAAACAACATCTGTTATTTACATGAAAAACCATGGGAAAATTGACTCCAAACTACAGCTTATTAAAAGGCTTAAAAATTCAAGGTGACACAAGTGCAGCTTTTGCTTTCCCTATTAGGCTGTCTTGGTCTCAACCCATGATTTTCTCATTTTTTGCCCTTCTGATTATCTCCCCCACCTCTTTAGTGAGGGACTCAGCAAGTGCTTAGTTAGGAGTAAGCATGGTGCTTAGTTGATGGCTGGGGTTAAACCATGATAGGCACAAAGTTTCATATTCATGAAGGTCTGTCCACATGTATCCTTTCGGTTCTCAGAGTTCAGATACTTCTCTATCCATCAGTGTATTTTAACATACAGGCTTTACAACAACGAACATATGAAGGTAAAGCACCAAAGACATCTAAGCTATTTTACAAGTGTTTGACTTAGTGTAATGTAAATTAATACATAAATGTGGATTTTATCACAGGATTTTCATCTTTTGATCTCCCTGCCACAGTTGTAAAGAACAAAAAGTAATGTGAAAAATTGACATTTAAATAGAAAATGTATTTTACCTCATAAAAAGTTTAGCTGTTGTTCCTCTTTAGTGTCCTAAGTTGCAATGTAAGATGTGCCCAAAGTATGTATTCTATCACCATCTTCATGGGCTATTGAGATCTGGTGGGGCAGTGTTTTCCCTGCCCCCTCCCTCCGGACAATCTGCTGTTAATGGCCCATCAATGCCCTGCCCATGACTCACAGGTAACTCCCCTCGGGAGCTGTCTCTGCTTAATGGGCAATCAAGGACCCATTGTCTGACTCATAGAATGACATCAGCCCATTGTGAGATGCTCTGCCCAGGGGGGAGGAGCCAAACATTCCCACCTGGATATAAGCTGGGGTTTGGGACAGCATAAGGAGCCCTTATTGACTGGATTCCCAAAGGGCAAGAGCTACCAGATCTTTATATAGGATCACTGCTTCAACAAGACTGCTTCATCTGGACTGCTACCACCACCCTAATGAACAGGGTGTCAGGTTCTATTCTAGCTCTGTCAAGGGTCTTTTTTATTATTGCATTTATTTTATTGTTTTCCTATTAAATTGTATTTCTGACTTGGAGTCTCTCACAGGTTTTGCTTTCAAATCCACACATTCAGTTGTTTCTACATGCTTCATAGTTAGCTTGCAGTGTGTGTACTCTGTTTTCAGGCTTTTTCATTCATTGCAACAAAGAAATAGGAAGGTGCAGCATAGATATATTTAAGGAAGCAGTTCTCATAATCAGTCTCATCCTATTAGAGCTGTATGCCCTGCTAAGAATCTAGCTCTTGAGTCACTGTGATGATGGATTTCTGAACTTTCACCTCCTTGAGAGTGAGGAACGTGCCAGACTTGGCAAAGTACTTCCCATTCCTCAGCTTCCCACTTACTCTTGGATATCTGCCAGCTAATTCTTTCCAGTATTCATATATGTCCTGGCCAGGACAAGGCTAATTTTTGCAGTAGCTACAACCCAAAGGTTATTCTATACCAACTCGCATAATTTTGCAAGGACAGGGGCAGGGGTCTCTTCCAGGTGGCACAGCACAATGTTGCAGTGGGGTGTTTTGGGGGGTGACCACATGCATGTGAATTGTTTGTTTCTTGTATGCACTAGTATTAGTATAGTTGCTGTTCATTTTCTCATCTCCCTGCTGTTTCCAATAAAATTGTTGTCTCAATCCATTATCTTCTCCTTTTGTGCCTCATATTCTCTCCAGCCCTACACTGGGGGAGGAGGAGAGAGCAAGCAGCACAGTGTTCCAGTTAGAACACTAAACTGGGGAATACAATTCCTAAACCACAATTGTATATATTGCTTAAAAAAACTGTTGAAAGATTACTCAAGTTGTGTAAAAACATGGCATCTGTGGAGCTTTAAAACTCTTAAGTGTCCTCTTAAAATTAGCTTCATATAGCCCTTATATGGAATTGAAAATTGAAGTTTTACAAATAAAGGTTAGTTGAAAATTTTGTTACTTATAGCAACTTCCTTTCTTTCCAGTTTCATTCCACATTATTCTTTGCCCATATAGCTGTCTCCACCATCAAAGCTCGTCATTTGAATGACATCAAGAGTTTATTCAGCCCCATTAGGTGAAGAATGACAGTTGAATACCAATTACTGTGCAAGACTACTGTGAAATATTCCTGTGAATTACTGTGAAATATTTGGCAGCTCTTTCTACAGTACTGACAATAACAGCAATAGTTTGCAACTTGCTTGTAATTCCTCTGTTTAAACACAGATCAGCTGAGACATAAACAGACCTTGGGTTGAAAACTGATCATGACACTTTGTTAGCTTAGAACTTTGGTCTTTGACCTAGTTACACACACACTGAACAAATTGATGTATCTCTGTTCCAAAGCTTCTCAAACATATATCAAGATAGCAGTACTGAACAGATTTGAAATTATGGCTTAGGTGCTGAGGAAGTTTTTTGCTGTACCATAAATATTGCAGCATTAACCGCTTTATTTATGTATACTTACCTAAATTTCCTAATAATATGCATGTCAAAAAGAACCAGGAGCAAATTGGAAGAGCAGCCAAGAACCTTTTGGATCTGCACAGGCAAAGAGTTGGAGTAAGATTCCTATAAAAACCAATAATTAATTTTTTTTCTGGCACATTTTATTGGCAGGCTTTTTAAAACTGTTAGTTTATTTGTTTTAATGTATTGTTAACCAGGAGTGTTTGAAGGTATGATCAAACATAACTTAAGGACATTTTTAATAAGTATGGACTCCTTTAAAGAGTCCATACTTATGCCCCACCAAAACAAGAAACAATCAAACTTTTATCTATTAAGTTTCTTAATAGATAAAAACCACATAAAAAAAACCCCACCAAAACCAACAGAAATACAGTATTATTACAGTGGGCACAAACTGTTGTGGAATTAAATTAAAACAAACCAGGCTTATAGAACTGAGAATGATGTCATAAAATGTGAACCATTTAGGTAATTTTTTGGTGTATCATTGAAGCATTCTTCATTAGCCATTGTTTTCAGAACATCTTTTAACTCTTTCATTTTCAATGCATCAGTTCTTGTATATAGTTCAAGTTAAAGTGGTTCAATTCATAGATTCACCAAATTAAAGAAAAAAGACTTTTTCAGAGAATATTTACGTTTTCCCATTACTTTCTTTTTACTGAGTTCAGGTTTACAGAACATAGAATCATAGAACCACATAGATTTGGACTGGAAGAAACCTTAAAGATCACCGAGTTCTGAATCCCCTGCCATGGGGAGGTAGATCTCCCACTAGATCAGGTTGCTGAAAGTCCCATCCAACACTTCCAGAGATGGAAAGTTGTTCATTGAAACATTCCAGTGGTATTTGATTTGCAAAAACTCCCTGCCAGACATAGTTTTATTAAGTTACTGAAAAAAAGCAAATATTAAGTCACCCTAAAACATTTTTTAAACTGGTGTCTTTGTTGGCAGGCAATTCTCAGATATGGCCTTTTACCACATTTCAGGAAAAAGGTGCTTTTGAGCCAGAACCAAATGATGTCTGCTCATTTCTACTTTGTGGAGTTTCCAGTTGTCATGATCAGTTTTGAAATTGCTTCAGCAAAGATGAGTAGTAAATATATTTGTTACTAAAGTCGCACTAACAGATTCTTCTGTGTCTCAAGCTCAATATTTACACCCTGAGACTTTATTACCACAATGTCCTGAACAACCCTAATGTAAAAACCACGGGGCATGTCTCTCTTGATCATTTAAAGTTAGACAAAATGTGTTCTAAAGCTTACATAATCGTGTGTTCTAGAAATTACTAAAGTACCACTGAATTTATCAGAATTGTCATTTAGTCTCTTGTGAAAGTTGTCTAAATTGTCATTTAGACTGATTGTGAAATCAGTCACAACCACGGTTTTTTGGGTACCTGAATCTGACACACTGACTGCTATATAGTGAAAAATTCCAGGAAGCACCCAGTGGTGTTCTTTGGCTAAATGCTAAATGCACAAATTCCTGAAGCACAGGTTTCTCATAATGCAAAATTTCTTCAGCTTTATTCTATGTGCTAAAAATAGATGGAACCCAAGGGGTGTATCCTTACATGGGACATTCCTGTTTCTGTACCTGCTCTGGTCTCTTACACCTTACTGTGCCTTCAGAATGCAGTAAATGCTTTGTATTTCAATCTATATTTCATACAAGGTGATAAAGAGATTGTTGAGAATATGTAAGAATTAAATTTCTATTTTATTTTATATTTTATTTCTGCATATTAAAAAATAGAGGAATTAACTGTTGTTAGTGACAGGATAGGTGTAGAGTAAAAGGTTTTAAGAATCCCATTTTACCATGTAGTGTGGCACAAAACTGTACTACAAGTTTCTAGTGATATCTTGTTCCTGTTTAAGAACAGACTCTTTACAATTCAAAAAAGCTGTGTATAAAATTAAATATGTTTAAGAATATATTTTCAAAGAGGTCTTCCATAGCTACACACAAACCTCAGGATCTGTGCAATATATCAACACAGCAAATATTTCTGCAAGCATTTCAATATTGTTCTTTATGAGAAGTATCTGAATGAATAGCTTTCTGACACTGTACTTTCACTGATATTGGGCAAAATACGAGTACCTTTTTTTTTCCTTTTCTCTGTACTGTCACATACAGTTTGACTAATAAATATTTTTCTCCACATCAGAACAGACACAAAGATCATTATGGGCGCATTTTTGCTATTCCTGAAGTGGCTTGTATAGAGGCAGTTTATCTGTCACACCACATCTCCCAGTTCACAGACTTTAGTTCTAGCACACATCACAGGATGAAAAAGTCTTAGCTCTGCACCTTTATAATAGATTTTTTTTAAAGTGTTTATAGTATGTTACATTCTATACACCACAGTCTAGTGGACTATACAAAGTGCAGTATACCATAGTATACATTGGGGTTTTGTGATGAAGGAATAAACTCCCATTTTTTTATCTTATCAATACATAAAATTTAATTAGACCAGTCTAGATAATTCTTATACAAATAGACTGATGTAGAAAACATATTATTAAACTTGTTTCTGATTTTCCATCAATTGTAAAATATGCATGAATTGGAAATTTTCCCATTAAATGTTCAGTTTGAAAACATTGTGAGAAAAGCATTTAATTGAAATGGCCAAAAACCACATCATTTTTATGTCTTCCAACTCAGCCTCTGCAGATGTAAAATTGCAGTCTTTCTGATGATGAGATCTCACTGAACTTACTGACAGTACTTTATCATTTTTTCTGTAGGAGGACTTTCAGTGATAGGACATTGGCTCACATTTTCTTTTTCCACAGACCTATTATCACTGAGCCTTAGAGTTATTCAAACTTACTTGTTGGTTACTACACTGATGTCTTTCTAAGCCTTCACAAAATGATAATGTTCCTTTGTACAGAAATATGGCATCTTTACAAAATTTGAAATAGGATAGTTTGGTGGGCTTTCAGAGATATGCTGACCTTTGAAGTGACAAAGTCTGTAGAAATAACTCGTACCTTGTTGAAATCTTAAACATTAGTTAGGTTAAATATTATTGCCCAAAGACTTATTTATTGTAATGAGTATTGAAACTATCCAAGAACCACCTGTGTAAGAGCACAACACTCCAAGCTGCCAGTTTAATTTTCCTTATTATCCCTTAAATGCATCCTCTTATATTTTATAACACTTAATTTAATACCACATTTTTAATTGTTATCCAATCCTTCCTATGTGATATGTAATTTCTCCTTCAATGATTAGTTCTTATAAAATTATGTCCTTGAAACCTTCTGCTGCACTTTGTCTTTTATTTCTCATGGGAATACTTTACTAGTGCTCATCACAGTTTGTAACTGTACACATATGATTTTTTTCTAATCACTAGAACCATCTATAAATAGATGAACTTTGGAGAGAAAAAGAGAGAAAGGTTATGGACCTTAGTTCTTCAAAATTAAAGCAGCTTATGTTTTCATTGGTGTGAAAATAAAAGCAGAGCCTTTTGCAAAGGTGGTGAGAGTTTTCAGTGTCCATTATTCAAAATTTGCACAGCCACACTTGTGTGACTTTGGACCTCTTTCACTTTGGTGCTTTTTAACAGAATTTGTGTGAATTATCAGGTCTGATTTACCGCTAAGTACCGCTAAGAATTAGTATTTGCCGATGTCAGGACTGAGATTTATGAGTATGTTTTGGGGAACTAAGGAGAGGATAAAGGTTTTTGATCTGTGATATGTGCATTGACTGGTTATTGCGGTGGGACACTGCAAAGGAAGTAGTAATGTTTGTGATTTGCAACTGTTTTGTGTTAAAATCCGCACCCTCTCTCTCCCCTCTGTGCCTGCAGTCCCAGCTCGGTGTCTGTGGGACCTGCCGTGTTCACTCCTCTGCGGGGAGGACACAGGCGGTCCCGTGCGTGTGTGCAAGCCTGCGGGGTAGAAAGGGTGAGTTTCTAACAGCAGTAAAGGGTTTATCTCTGGGATAAGGATAAGGGAGACTGACTTCCAGCAACTAGACACTTTATTGTGTACTGGAGGCTGAAAGCCTCGAACAAAGAGTAACAGGCATTTTTAAAACTTTCCCCAAGGGTGGGGATAACTTGGAACCGTCCAATAAGGCACAGACAACTGGGGAATGACATAGGGACGACAACCAGTAACTTTTGGGCTTCTATGCATGTAGACATCCGCATTTAACTTCTTCCTCGCGCCAGGAGAGCAGAGCCCAGAGTGCCAGCACTCTGGGAGCCCACAGTTTTGCAGTGGAGTTTTAAGGAATAAATACTGGCATTGTTTTAATTTGCTAAATCTCAGAAGATGACTGAACAAAAAGTTCTGTTTATTTGTCATAGATGGGCATTTAGACCTATACAGAAAGTAGAAAATGCATTGAGGAGTTCGATTATTTGTGTTAGAGACATTCAGAAGTTTATCAAGTCACTGCCATTTCAGTCACACGCTCAGATTCTCTGAAATGCATATTTTGCTAAAGAAGTAACAATGTACCACCAGCAGTTATATATTATTTTAATTTAGAAGTGCTATTTAGTTCCTGATTTTAAATATTTGTCTTTTTTTTTTCCTTAATCAATACATTCCCCTAGGAGAAACAACATGTAGCAAGTTTAAGACATTGCACATAAGGGAAGGTTTAGTTTCATACCTTAACAGCCAAAAGCAAACAGTGGGCAAGCTGTTTGAATTCAGGAATTTTTGGTAACTGACAAATAGATCAACATTGCTAGTATAAATCATTCAAAAAACACTGTAAAATGTACTAATTTTGGAAAATTACTAGTTTCATGCAAATTTGGACCTTTAAACTGGAAGGCTCATTGGAAAAATATTCTTATATATGGACTGCAGTGTTCAGCAGGAGATTTTTAACCTTAAACATTGAATAACATGGTTGCTCTATCTCAGTACTGTGGGAAACTCCCAATTTTTATAGTAAAAAAGTGACTGTTAAAAAAAAAAACGAAAAAACTTTCAGGGCTGGAAACAGTTTAATCCAAATACATGCCTATTTTTAAGAGTATGTAGTCACATCCTGAGTTTGAGGTTTTTGCTTTAAATTTTCTCTTCTGACTGTTCCATTATTGGTTTATATAGGTACATATATATAATTTTAACTTTTTCAGCCAGTTTAAAAGGATTTTGGAGTAGAAATTTATTTCCCATCTCCATCTAAAGAAACAAAAATTGGAAAGAATCTTGAAAATGACCCTAAGTAATAAACACAGCAGCTGAGTAACAGAACAGCAAAGTCAAAAATATCTTAACAAGTTGAAAAAAATGTGGAAACTGTAACTTTGAAATGAACATACATTTGAGTAGAATTAAGAAACAATCAAAAAAACTCTGTTAATGTCATAACAAATAAATTTTGTTTACAAAGTTTGTTTACAAAGTACAAAATAAAAAATGAGAATAATTTTTTTTGACCCACTAATTAGCAAATGCATATCTTTTAAATTCTCCTTTGAAAGTATGGTATAACATACTGGTATTCTTTCTATGAGAATTAAAAAAAACCCACTAATTATAAGTCTCTCACAAAGAAATAATTCATATAGATGTTAAAAGAGATGAAATGTTATTCTGCAGTTTAAATTCTGTATTTCATTTTTGTTGTTTTCCTGTTTACTCCTGTTTTCTAAAGTCTCAGGTAGTCCTAATACCCATGTGTGCACGTTTCTTTATTGCCTCTAAAGCTGACATGGAAATCCTACAAGGTTTCTTTTTTGTGTAACCTTATGAAGAGATGATTATGAATCATTTTGCAAAGATCGACAGAATCAAAGGTAGCCTTGCACAGACTGCTGAGGCACCTCAGAAGTAGATTAAGAGATATTCACTAGCCAAATTTCTTAATGTATGAAATGACTGATCCTTTTATACCAGTTCTTAATTTGGAATAGCAATTAGATTGATGGCTGGCTGAGGCAGAAACATGAGTCTCATCTGGGATGCTGGGCAAATTACATTGCTTCAAGTGCTCTTGAACCCATAAATATCAACTAGTAATTCTACAATGGTATAAATAATAGCACATACTTGATGTCTATTATTTAGGTAACATCAGTAACAGAAATCAGAAAAAAGGTAACATTTTAAAGGCTTGTACTTCTGCCTGTAAATGTAGTCAGGTAAGAGTAGACCTATGTATAATGCGGTGCTTCTGAAGTCTTTGTTTATACCTGAAAGTAAGTTGTTGTGCCAGAATACAGAGTTCATTTCTCTTTGCTCTTTTGTTATGGTGAGTAATCATGTCATTAAAATATTTATATTTAGAGTTAACAGTTGCACATTCGCTAAACAAGCACCATCAATAAATTTCACTTTGATGCTTTTTATGATAATACACTGTAATTGGATTCAGCAGTAAATCCAAACACAGCTCTGAGGCATTGATTTTCCAAGCAGTTCTGTCAAAATTATACAGTAAGAAATGAAGCAGCATCTTGATGAGGCATATAATAAAATTATTTTAAAATATGATTATTGAGCATAAGATATCAATAAGTTGAGAGTTGTTTTTATTATGACAATCCTAGAAGGGACATCTGAGGAACTGATATCATTCTCCATACTGACCTTTTGCAAATGCACGTTGGCAGACAGTGACAGTGTATTTAATTTGTTGAGACTGACAAGCAAAATGCCTGTCAGTGATGTCAGAGGTGATGAATGATGGTTCAACCGAAAGAAATAAAAATGCACCCAGAGAAAATAAACCCAACAAAACAACAGCAAGAAAAAACCCTACCCATATCTTTCTGGTGAAGACAGAAGCATTTTGAAGCTTAAACCCATACTATCCTATGCTCAAATCAGTCTCTCTGAGGAAGAAAATGAGAAGATTATTTTCTGTAGGGTACATGAATAGGAAAATTAAGCTTGTGGCAAACAGTACAGTTGACTTTATACAAATGAGCATGGAGGCATGACCAATTCAGGGATCAGGGTACAATGCTATGTATGAGCTATGCCACGCTCAAACCTTATCAAAATCAATAAACATTGATTTGCAGCTGAACAAGTTGTTCACTTGCTCACAAGGTAAAACATCCAAGTTTTGCTTTTGTACTTCCAGTTTTCCCTTGCCTGAGTTACACTCTTGATACTGTCTTAAGATTTGTTGTAGACATCATTGGGTTTGTATGTATTTTAATATGTGAGCAAAATTTCAAACTAGTTTTAAAAGCTAAAAGTATATAACCACCATTATGTTATCATCTATCCTATTTTACCCTAAACTGCTTAAACCACAAGAAATTTTCTGAAAGAAAACAAGAAAGCAATTTATCACTGCAAATGAAACTCTATTCAGTCTTCTATTATGTTCTTAGTATTTTGAGAATATACTTGTTTCAGCTCTAAGATGACAGTCTGGAAGTATTTTCAGTCCAAATGTTGCTAAAACCAACTTCTTACAATAGTAATAACACTTATTCCATTAAAAACACTAATTGAAATTATGCAAATAAAAAATATATAGGATATGCTTTTGTGTGTGTGTGTGTGTGAGAACAAGCCAAATTCCATTTAAAGAAAATATATCACAGAAATAAGTAACATTTATTAAAACTTTTCATACAAACACTAAGAGTTCTCTATGTAGACTTCAGTGGTGCCAAAAAGACATAAGCTTGTACTAGAGATTGTGATTACAACCCAAAAAAGGAATGGTGAAAGAAAGGAGATTACTTAAATTTCATAGGAGGAGGTTGCAAATGCTTGACTTTGACAAATGGGTACAACCCAGGCAGGGGGTTGATGCTGATATCTTGATAGACAGGGGATGGCTTCCAAGGATGAGATAAATGAAGCTACTGGTTATAACACACAGCAGCAGGAAGATGAAGATATGAGGTCTTCATGAGTTTCAATTGTAGGGTTTTACACACTAGAAAGAGGGTAGAGATTACTTTACATTATCCAGTGAAATGGCTTTTTAAACAATCTATGTTAAAAAAACAATTCCTGGAGAACTGGTTCATCTAAATAAATGAGGCTGAAGGAGAAGAGAAATACTATCTTTTAAAATCTCAGGCTACAAGTGGATTTTACCCAGAGATGAGAAGGAAAGATGAAGCTAGAAGAGAATTTTCAACATCTATCTGTAATTACACTGAAACTTTAATGACAGCTTTCTAGGTGTCTTTCTGAATCTTTTATTAACCTCTTAAGAAAAAATTACTGTTCAAAGCAATTTATGCAACCATTCCACAAGAGACAATTTCATCTTTGTGCAATGATATTTGACAAAAATCCAAAACACATTTATCTTCCTAAACAGGGAAAACATGGAATTTTGTTGATATGTTAATTAAAGTGCCTCTGATGATCAGTTTCCTAGAGGATGGTATATCCTAAAAAGCCAATCAAGCACAAGCTGTCACTACTCAGTCTATTAGGTTAAAGGTTGCTCAGTAGGTTGCTTGCAGCCAATTGTATGTTCAAATTCCTTTCTCAACAAGTGTCATCAGTGAGAGAGAATACCAGTGATACCAAAACAAAATTATTGAACACAAAATTACTGTTAGGGTCATGTGTGCCAGAGCACATGCCTCTTTGAGGATCTGAATAATCCTCTTGACTCCATGAGATCCCTGCAGCAGCCTAGAGCAAAGTCATAGTTTAGTTTCTTGAATCCAGATTTTAATAGAATATTTTTCTGTTCATCTTTTCTTCAGGATGTCATTCTACTAACAACTCACATTCTATATGAACTAAATACACTTTTTTTTTTTAAATACAGAGACAAGAAAAAATTGTGGGAAACAGGATTATCTCTTTGGGGGTCCCTGGAGGCTCAGGACCCCAGGGGTCTTGGGACAGAGCCAAAAATACCTATTCCTTTGATCTAACTGCCTGGAAAAAGCTGCCACACTTAAAAGAGGAGATGCAGTCCACGTGGGTTTGATTGGTATGATTTTTGTTAGGTCACTAGAATTTTTAGATTTTACTATATAGGTAGAATGGGGCTAAGACAGAGGAATAAGGATGTATCTATTGTCCTTTTCCTGTTTCTTCTTCCCCTCCATCTTTGCAGTGGTGGTGGCCTTTTCTTGATTGGGTTTTGGTAAGATTTCACTGTCTGACATGGGTCATAGTTATTGGTACTTAAAGAAAAACACTGTTAACGTAGTTTAGATTATAAAAGTTCAGGTGCCATTGTAGGAAGGTCAGATTCTGCTTTTCTGGCTTTCTGGGAACATCACACTGGACTGACAGAACTTTTAGAGGTAAGAAAAGAATAAACAACTCTTCAAAGCAGCTGCCTGGCCTTGGATCTCTTTCGAACTCTATCATCAACTCTCAGGGTGTAAAAATCACCAGAAAACCTGAGAAAAATCAAAAGGTTGAAGTAAGCAAAATTTTATAACATCTATGCATTTGTTAAAATAAATTCAGAAGTTTTATTTTATTTTGAAGAAATACTTTAATTTACAACTGAAAACATGGTGATAATCCAATACAAAGTACATTCTGTTTAAGGCAGCTGGTTTGAATGAACATCTTTTTTCTTTGGTTCTAAAAACAACTTTGTCACTGATTTTCTATAGATTATTTCATTCAGTTAGGCAGTTCCTGCTAACTGCAATTTGTTCTAAGATTTGTGAAATCTTTCCATTTGGACACTTCAATCCCACTAGCGGCACTATTGTTTTAACACTGCAGGAAGAATATAAACATCTGTAAATCACCCTTCCTTCCATCTTCTTATTCTGTCTGCAAATAGCTTGCTCTTTCATTTGAAAGTCTTCAGTTATGGATGTTCCCTTTTATACATTAGCAGATTTTTCATTAGAGTAATGAATTATTTTAATTCATTTTAGGGAAAATTTAGTTCAAGGGAGGAGTACTACCACATGAGGAAAGACAGTCTCTTACTGTCATTACTGAGCAGGCTAAGGCTATGTAAATCTACACAGAAGAATGCTACATGGTTTACTATGTAAAGTAAACCATTAGTACCAGCAAGCACACAAAGGATTTAAAAACTGAAAAACAAAACTTTTTGGTTTTTAAAATGAAGATAATTTCTCAAAAGCAGAAAATTAATGGAAATAGAGAGGTGTGATAATTCGTGTGTTTTTATCCTTATCATTATCATTTATCCTTTATCATTATCTGGTCTGTTTTATTCTATGTCTTCAATTTTAACAATTCAAATAATTTGGTATACAGAAAAATGACAAAAAAATGTAGCATTCCACACCTTAAGAGTGGGACAAATATAGGGAAGGGTCTGGAGTCCATGAGAAGAAAACATAACAAAGTAAAAGTGAGACAAATTCTCTTAGAAGCAAGCTTTTAATTGAGTCACTAATTTAGCATTTACTCAAGTTATGGCCAATCTCTTGACACCTTTAATTTATGAATAGATGTCCTTTGGAAACTCTTTAGTTATACATAAATCATGTGTCTAATACAGGCCTAAAAGAACCCAATCCTACAGTTTATGTTAATCAGCAAGTCAAATTAGATAACCCAATTGTGTCTTCTAGCATTAAACACTCATTGACTATATAAATCTATTTACCATCCCATTAAATCAAATGGTTAGCACTTCTGCTGAAGTGTTAACTTCAAGGGAAAAAAAAGCATCAATTTCTACTCTGTATTGTACTGTTAAACTTGGTTTTAGCACTGACAATATAATATATGCAAAAGCTTTAGCAAAATACCACTTTTTCAAGAATTTCTGAAAACATAGGTAAAAATAGTAGTTGATGAGGGTGAGAAGAGCTCATTTAAAAAAATAGTAAACCCATGACTGTAAACATTATGATAATGGATTCTCTAAGATTATGGTGAAAGAGGTAGAATGTATAGAGAAAAAGAAAGAAAAAAAAATGAGATTAATCACCTGAACAGTGAATCTTAAAAATAAGCTTTCCTGTAACTGGAGAAAATTTAAGTATTCCATCTTGACCATCAGGCTATCTTCTCCAGCTTTTCATTATTCAGGCAAAGCATTGTCACTAAAATGAATTCATCAGTGTAACAGAGACAAATGATCCAACATGGAACAGACAGAACTATCTTCCTGTTCTTATGAAGAAAATTGTCTCTCTGTACAATTATATCAGTGACAAAGATGTCTGGACTTCATAAGCATTTCTTTCCATTTAGTCTGCCTTAAATATTAATGAAGCAAGGATTTAACCTCTCTATGCTAAGTTCAAGAAGGAGTTTAAAAGTACTAGTAAGGAATAGGACTGTTTCAACCATAAAATAATCAAATTATTTTAAAGATATGTCTAGCTCTCACCATGTTGAAAGAATTAATAATGTTAAATAAAAAAGAAATGAATTGAAATTACTCTAAAACACACAGAATTTGTATCTAACCTATATAGTTTTTTCAAGAAAAAATGTGTTTATGACCTTCCTCAAAGTATTGTCTATATGGATATCAAACATAACCATCACTACCAGTTCCATAAATCTCAGAGTGAAAAAAGTGTTTCCAAAAATATCAAAAAGCAACCCCAAACCCTACAACAAAGTAACAGTACAAGAAAGATGTTTTGGACCTGTATTGCCAGATTGTATTTAACTGTGGCGGAAAAGGAATTGTATAATGGATTACCAGATCTCAGCGCATCGGAGTCAAACTTACCTACAGTATTTTCTACACTTCGTCTCTCCCCATTGCTTTTTCAATTGAAACTGAATTTGTAATAGTAAACTGAAGCATATTAGCATTTCAAGTGAAGAAGGCATATTTTCAAATGCCAAATGGTAAAGATATGATCACTTCACAAGCTAGAATCAGAAATACTGACAGACAAATATTCTGAGTTACTGAGCTCCATGATTCTGAATGGGGACTTAATTTGGTTTTCTTCCAATAAGCCCAAGTATGAATGCCAGACAAAATCTACAAGAGGAGAGCAAAGCTCCCTATCTCACATTATAAACTTACCTCTTGCATTGTCATTGAGTATTAACTGAAGATAAGTTGAAAACAAACAGGTGCAGGTATTTATGGATGAATGAGTGCATGAAAACCAGACAATTTTCTGTTCATCACCTGATATAGCTAAAATCCCCATATTTTCTCCAGAATCATGCCTAGACTGGTATTTGACATTTGTACTGTTCAAAACATTTGTCTTAGTATAAGTTATGGCAAGTTTCTCTTAGCACAAACACTGTATAAGAAAATCTCAGACATTGGTAGGATATGCAACAATGAAGAATCTCTGGGACAATTTTATGAAGTGGTGCAAATCGTAGAAGGAGTATTATTAGCTGCTGTTAGATTTTTGGAGAAAATGTAGGGATTTGCTCAAATGTTAAACTGTTAACTCTTAACTGCTGTTTACACATAATCTTATGTTTAACTGCTTAACTGTTGCTTACACCTTCACTAAGGGAGTTTCCCTAATGTCACATCATAAGGTGAAACAGAGGAGACTTCTCTTCTCTTCCTTTCAATTCTAACACCTCTGAGGAAAAAAAAATTTACTATGTCCCAAGACCAATAAACAAAATATATTTCAGAGGATTGCTCAACAGAAGATTTTGTTTAAGCACATCAGCCAATCCAGTCTCCTGTAAAGTAGTTATTGAAACAGAATTCAACAGGCTCAGATACTGCAATAAGTAACAGAGTATCAGGTGGAAGGTGTTCTACAGAAGTAAAACGTACCACTATTATAACACTCAGAATTGCCAGTCATGAGTTTTCCTGGGCACTATTCCAATAGCCCTAGTCCAATTTCCTAAGAGCTACCCTTAAA
>VWYE01014563.1:14958-27836 GCA_013398995.1 Alaudala cheleensis
TTAAATTTTCTTTTATCAGAGGTTTTCCCTCCATCCTTCCCATCCTCTGCTTGGTGTGAGTGGAGTGTCTCTGCTCTAAAGCTGTGCCCCTCATGGGGCTGCAGGGCACAAGGGATGTGCCCCAGTGCCCCCCATGGCCTTTGGTGGGATTGGGATCAGCTCCCCCCCAAGCTCACAGGTGGAATAAGGGGACATGGAACAAAGCACTGGGTTGATTCCCTTTCCTTCCACAGACAGAGCTCCACCACTTCCAGGGGTTTTAGCAGCTTCCAGCACCTACATCCCGTGACTCAGCTTTCCATGCCAGTGCCAAATCCCACCTGCAGACCCACCCTTCCCATCTCCCAGAGCTCTGCAGATGAGGCTTTGCAAATCCACTGGCCCAACCCAGTAATTCCCAAATCCACGCTGAGCTGGACCCCTTAATCCTTCACTACCTATCTCCAACTGCTTACTGAGTTTCTGTTTTCCTTAGAAGAGCAATATGTAATAATAGTTGTTAAAATAATTGTATTTCTGTTTTTACATCTGTAAAGATTAAGTTAAACAGTATGAAGCCCATTAAACTATTTCATGTCATGCTGCCATAAATTTCCTCCATTCCCATTGCTACTATTATTCCAGAGTAAACTCTGAGATCAAGCTGCTGCCACAGAGAGTTATTTATAGGAGCTCATTCATCAATAAAAACTTCAAAAGAAATCTGTTGCTCTTCTATTGGGAAGCCAAAGAAAACTAACATAAAGACAACCCTGTTAAGAAACAAAGCTAAGGAGACCACAAGACATTTAGTTAAGGAAAATCCTGATTTCTAACAAATGCCATGCAAGGAGGGGAAGAGGGAAAAAAAAAAAAGGAGGAAAAGATTGTTGGCAGCAGGAATCCTTTTAAGTTGTTTCCCTCTCATTGGATGGTTAAAATAAACTGTTAAACAGTTGTATTTGGCCTGGCTCAGCCCCCTCATTAGGCTCCACGTGATGGATTTGGGATCTCACAGTGTGTAAGGAGCTCTTCATCCCTTGCAGGAGCTGGTGTGGTGTCCCAGCTGCTGCTCCACCCGTCCTTCAGCACAGCAGAAACCCAGTGAGGAGGGATGGCTGGGCACCAGAAAGCATCCACCTCCCTAAAGGTAACAGATAAAACAGGAAAAGCTGTGTTTCATCATCTCTGCTCTCTCTCATTCCTTTGCTGTGCCTTTCTCTGTGCTCCTGAGCTGAGCAGGGTTGGGTTTGGTGGCCATGGTGTTCCTGCAGAAAGTTAATGTGGGAGAACTGCAGTGCTGCCCTGCCCTGTTCCACCTGAAAAACAATCTGAGAACAGGCCAAGGGAGGGGATTCTGCTCCTCTGCTCTGCTCCTGTCAGACCCCACCTGGAATCCTGTTCTGGGGGTCCCAATATAAGAACATGGAGCTGTTGGATAAAGTCCAGATGAGGCCACACAGTTGATGAGGGGAATAAAGCACTCCCTGTGTGAAGACAGGCTGAGAAAGCTGGGACTGCTCAGCTTGGAGAAGACAAAATCGTGTGGAGATCTCACAGCACCTTCCAGCATCTGACAGGGCTGTGAGGAAGCTGGAGGGGGATTCTTCACCAGGAACTGGAGTGACAGGACAAGGGGGAGTGGCTTCACAATGGGAAATAATTGGCTTGGATTGGATATTAGGAAGAAATTCTTCTCTGTGAGGCCCTGGCACAGGTGCCCAGAGCAGCTGTGGCTGCCCCTGGATCCCTGGCAGTGCCCAAAGCCAGGTTGGACTGGCCTGGAGCACCCTGGGACAGTGGAAAGTGTCCCTGCCATGGCAGGGGTGGAACAAGATGATTTTTAAGTCCCTTCCAATCCAACCCATTCCATGCTCCTGTGATCTCTCTCCTTTTGGCCCCTCTCTCATTAACAGCTCCACAGGAGTGAGACCCCCCCAGAGGCACTCAGGAGCAGCCACATCATGGGAACCAGAGCCTCAAACTGTGTTTTTTGAGCTCAACAGAAACATTCCCTCATTTCCATCACAGGGATGTGACTCCTGAGGACAGCCTGGACCTGCAGCTCCTGGCAGGCACCGAGTGACATTTCATAATCACATCCCCAGACACCTCAGAGGTGAGGATTCCGATTCCCAGGGATCACTTTCCATCCTCACTCATGCAAAGCTGGGCAGGGCACTTTGCACAGATTCACCTCCATCACACAGCAGCTCAGTTCCTGCTCTGAGCTGGCCACCAAAATCACCTCCAGAATCTGCCAGGACACAGACAGAGCACCTTCAGAGGGCTCAAACTCCCAACCACCTGAGGCTCAAGCTTTGGTGGAATCACTCTTTGGTTAGATGTGGAGGAGCTGGATAAAATGTGTGGTTTAGGGAATGAATTCAGTGAAAAAAAAATTCACTTGCAGCAAATGCAACCTTTGCCCTAAACTGTCCTTTCTGCACTCACCTGGCAGTGCAGGTGAGGCATCCCTGGTTTCCTTGTGCTGAGGATTCACAGTGAGAACTCCCAAACCCCAGTGATGTGATCAAAAGCAGCCCCACTACTTCTTCCCAAAACTGAGGTAAAAGATTAAAAAAACAATCTGTCAAAACTCCTCAAATTAGGGGCTGAATAAATCTCTTTGCCCACGACATCTGAAAGAATTACCCTCAATTTTGGCCATCTTTGCTCTGCTCCAAATTGAGGCTCGTGTAGCCAGTTTGGAACTGATGTAATGATGGCTGTTCAAAGAGAGTGGCAGAGCCAAGTCAGGCAGGGTGACTCAGCCACGCCAAGAGAAAAGTTTTTATACACTGCTACAGCTCAGATTTGGAACTGGTCTGAACACTAAACACAAAGATTATTAATAAACATGCAATGTCTCTCTGGGCAAAGCAGATTGGTTCCCATTTAACTGCACTTACTGTTGAATAGAGTTGGTTTGTTATGGAAAGGGCAAAGAGAAGCCCTCAGTTGTTGTGTCTGCTTTCAGATTAGACACTACATAATTCCTGAGTAACAATAACAGCAATTGTGACCCACTTCTCATGGAGTATTTTTCACTGATTTCTCCTAAAGTGCTTTGCAGGGAAGGTCAGCAGAAAGACCCATTGTAAACACGGGGAAATCTCCTGATTATTTGTTTTGGATGGTTAGAGAGGAAATTGCATATGCTTTCATGGAAAAAAAAAATCCTCTATTATTATCCTGTGTCCTAAAAAGGTGGTGGTGGGGGAAAGCCTGGTGACTCTGATCTGAATTATCCTAAAGCAAATTTCTGGCAAACCAAAGGAAGCCAGACGACTCTGGATTTAATGAGAGTAAATAGTAGCAGACTAAGTTAAAGCTTGAAGCAGGGCACTCAGCTGCTGCTCTGCACTGCTTTGCTGCCTGTCTGGAAGCCTTTGATTGCCCAGTTTTATTTTCTTAGCTAATTTCAGAGATATTTTACTTTGCTTGAGCATCAGCAGGTCCGCTGTTGGCAAAAGCAAGTGGCAAAAAGCTGTGCTCGTTTATGGGCAATTAGGAAAATAATTGTGTTGAGAGTGTGAAATGCAACCACGTAGCCAAACTTGCCTGATAAGGCTTGAGGCTGAGCAGAGCCAGCCCAAGAGCAGACTGAGATGTGATTCAGCCCTTTGAAGTCTCCTGATCTAATTCTTGTTGTACCCATACTCGATTTCCGTTGCCGGGGAAAACAAAAAAATCCCATCCCAAATCCAAAAACCCCAGGTGCTCTCCAGCCTCTCCAGAGGCCTCTTGGCCGTGGAAGCTCCAGACTCTGGTGTGAGTCCCTTGGAGCCAAGGAGGGGGTGTTTGGAGGGGGGTTCTGTGTCTCAGGGCTCAGCCAGGCTTTGCTGAGGGTTTGATTTGCAGCACTCGGGCTTTGCCTGGGCAGGAACCTTCTAAGCTTAGCTGGGTTGGCCTCCCACCCTTGCTCCCTTCTGCCTTGCTCTTGTCGAGTCTCTCAGCAAGACAGGACTTGTCATACTCCACCCTGGTGGCTCAGCAGAGACCTTTTGGCCTTTCCTTGAGGTTTCCAAAGGTGGGGGCAGGTTGTGAGGAAAGCTGGATTGAAGGGAGGTGTCTGCTCCCTCTCCTGGGAGGGAGGGCTCTCAGGGTTTCCAGGAGCTCAGAAGTGGTCACTGCTTGTAGATTGTTGTTTGTCCATCCAAATAAAATGAGGGATTAGTGACTCTGTGGCCTTTTCCAGTCATTTGTAAAGATTTTTTTGTTAGCATCTCCAAATGAAACACTTCCCTCTGTTCCACCCCTGGTTGCTTTAAAAGAGATCTTCTCTTCTTCCATTAAAAAAAGAAATCAATAGGGGAGGGGGAAAATATCTTTCAAAGGAATGAAGTTTCTCCTTGAGAACGTTAAAACTACAGAAGAAACGTGAAGAATCAACTTTGACACACATGACAAATATTGAAAGGGAACTGAAGCTGAAAGGCAACTCCTGGAAGACTTTGGATCATTAAGAAAGTACATGAATGAGTAGGAATTCTTGAAAGAAAACTTATCCCAGGCTCACTCCCTTGGCTCAGCGCCAGGGGCTCTGCGTTTGCCTCCCAAACTCTATTTCAGTTCTGATGTCTGAGGGAAAATCCATCTCCTCTGATTTCCTCAGGCTGGGCAGGATCAGTGAGGGGGTTCCTGAGGGCTCCTTTTGGGGGGCTTGGAGCAGCACTGGGAGCCCATAAATCCTGGCTGCCAGGGTAAGCCCAGCAGCTCTGCTGTGGCCCACAGGGTGACCACCAGAGAGCTGGGCTGGGCTGTGCAGACCTTTCCCAGGCTCAGGGTGTCCCTGGATTGCTCTGTGTCCCCTGGGAAGTGCTGGGATGCACATCCAAGGTCGTGGCTGCAGAGTCCCCTGGGGATCCTGCAGTCCTGTGGCTGTGGCACTGAGATGTGACCATGGAGCTCTTCACAGTGAGGGTTGTCCCTGCAGGAGATCCCCTCTGTTCTTCAGGAATGCTGTGGGATTGAAGGTGAATCCCCCACCTTCTGCCCAGGGCAGCTCCACCCTCAGCTAACGAGGGAACCTTTGGGTTCTGGGAGCAGAACATCTCTCCTGGGTGGCCTGAGGAGAGCCTGGCCTCTGTGCACAGCTCTCCCTGGCTTAGGCAGGCGTGGGAGCTGAGCCCTGAGTGGTGTCCAGGCCAGAGGATGACCCTGTGGACCACGGAAGCTCCGCACGTGGAACATCCAACACTCCTTCCTGTGCCCCCACACAGAGCCCTGTGTCCCTGCCCCACACAGCACCACCCCAACAGCCCCGGGGTGCCCTGCACAGCCAGCTGAGGGCTCACACCCTGCCAGGGGAAGGGAAGTTGTGTAGGAAGTGGCTTTGGGGTTGTTTGGTGTGGGAGAGGAGGGAGGGAGGCAGAGGGACGTGGAGCTGAGCTTTCCCCACGGTGGCAGAGTCGTCTCCCAGCACTGGGCTGCCTCCTTTCTGCCATCCACCTTTTACAACCAATTCCCAACCACTTTTACAACCAATTCCCAACCAGTTTTACAACCAGTTCCCAGCCAGCTCCCCAGGAAAGGCCTGGATGGGAAGTGTCCCAGATCAGGCCGTGAGCGAGCCGCAATCTGCGCTGCTCCCAATTTCACAGCTGTGCTGAGACAGCCCTTAAAAAATCTCCGAGACAGAACTGGCCCTGTGCAGAGCAGGAATTGTAAGTTTTGGCCCCGAATCTAACCTTTGGAGAGCTGCCCAGCTTCTGACAGTCTGTGATGATGTCTCTGTGGAGGAAATCCTACGCTGAAGGAAAGCATGTTGCTTTCTCCCAAAGTTATATTCTTCCTTTCATTCGGCCACCATAAAGGACACTTTGTCATCTTGGCAGGTCCTAAGTATTCCCTCCTAATTTTATGGGAGGCAGATATAGGGACAAAAAAATTTAAGGATTATTCAGGAGTGTTATTTATGGCTGAGGATATAAGGGATTTGAATGGAAATAACAATTAAACTCCAGAAAAAATTCACACTACAGGTCACTGCAATCCCAGCTTTTCCCCTCATGAACTCAAGCCGAGGAGGTTTTCTTCCCCTTTGTGATTTAGGCTTTGCTAAACTTCTCTGAAAATAGTTCATATATCACAGGGAGGAATTTCCATGGGGAGCATAAATACATCCGTGGAAAGAAGGGAAAATTTTTCCTTGTCTCTGGGAATGGATGAGAACGAGAGACAGTTGACGCCAGATATTAATGATGAGTGGAGGAACCCATCCAAAGAAAAAAAAAAAAACCTATTGAGAATACTAAAACTGCCCCAAAGTCACAGACCTATAAAAATCTACCACAGAACAATGACTTTTCCACTAATACAGGCTTAGGTTCAAGAAAATATTTAAGCACAGGCTTAAGATGGTCCCAGTTTGGAAGAGCTCTTGAGTTCAATGGGTGAATTTCAGCTTGGTGGGTGTGTTTTTCAGCTCTGGGGATCCCAGCTGGCATTAAACATGCCCACAGTTAAATCCAAGTTTAAGGACTCTTGGGAGGGGAGGTTTTTTTCTTCTAGTGGGGCCACATAAAGCAATTTTCAATTTCTTTGGTCCTGCAGGACTTTGCATTAAAATTTAACTGCAGGAATTTGTGTTAAATTCACAGCTCAGGGAACAGCGTTGAGGGCATTTTGAGCATAGAGATTTTGATCAGAAGGAAGTTGGATCAATCTGGAGGAAACACAAACCACAATATTCCAATATTTGTGGTTGATCCACTGAGATACAAACACGGCTCCGTGGTGTGTGTGGATATAGGGACACATCCACAGGCTGCTCACACCCAGAGGGTGACAGCCACGGAGGGACACTCACAGCTGATCTTTTTCCAGCCAACACCTCTGCAAAACAGAGCTTTTGCCATCCCTTGGTGGACAGGAGTGGCTGGAGCCTCCCAGTGGGGTAAGAAAACATTCCTGCCTTCCCGAGGTGGATGGGAAAGCAGAAGCACAGGCACCACAGCCCTGCAGCTCTGAGCCCTGGTCCTGCTGCCTCCCTGAGCCCACATGGGCACTGCTGGGCTCTCCTGCCACCCAGGCAGTGCCTTTGCCATGGGAATCCAACCCTCTCCATCCATTGCCAAGGGAAATTGGTGTTTTTACCTCGAGCCGGGCACCTCCTGCCACGTTTCCCTCGCGCCCTCGCGGGAGGGACGCGGTCAGGAAGCCCCGGTGGTGTCCCCACACAAATCCAACTTCAGGTTTTATCACCTCAGCCCTCTCAGCCCTGCACAAGGCCCCTCTGGGGACGAGCTGGGGCTGCGTGTGAGCTGCGGGGACGTGGCTTTTGCGTGCTGCAACGCGGCCCCAGAATCGCAAAGCAAAACAACGCCGGCCCTTCCCCGAGCGCTGGGATTTGCCATAGCTGGGTGAACGGTTTAATTGGGTTTAATTAACTCATCTCCACGCTGACATCAGGAGCGTTAAAGGCTGTGCAAATAGGCTGGGACAGGCAGCACTGCCAAGGTGCTGCAGGCAGGTGGGAATAGCTCTCCCCAGGCCCCCACGGTTTGCTGGTATCTTCGCATCCCTGAGGTCCAAGAGGGAGCTGGTGGGAGGCAGGAGGCAAAAAATCTCAGCTGATTTCTGAGTTGAAGACAGGATTTAAATGGCCCACACCAGCCTCAGGTGGCCTTGTTCCTCTTCAGAGCATCCTGGGAGCTGCACTGATGTATCCCAGGATAGTGTGGAGACCTCATTCCTACCACAGCCTTCTGTGTTAGGAGCTTTTTTTATTTTTCCTGTGGTAGAGCTTTGCCTCTCCTGAGTGTCAGGTGAACTCAGAGCTTGTCTGTCTTTAGAAACACCACAAAAACTTCTCGTCTGATGAAGGTTTCCTTTGCTAACTGGAATAATTTCATCCCAGGAGGTGAGATGGGCTCATCACACATCACCACTCCTGGTGCTGCTGCGTCCCCCGGGGTTCTCATCTCTGCTGGGGTTTCTCCTCCTTCTCTGGGCTTCTTCCTCCTCATTCGTGGTAGAAGCAAAGGACTTTTTTTTTGTTGTTTGGAAAGGGCTTTTGGGCCACTCTCTGTTCACATTCCTGAGGCAGCAGCTCCTCCAGCACCTTCCCTCTGAGGCAGCGCCAAGATTTGGGTGAAGCTCCGTGGCTGTCACTGCTCATGTCCCGAGGGAGGAGAGGATTAGCAGGGCGCTTCAAAAGGCGTTGTGTAATTGCACTTTCACTCAACTCGCCGAGGCTTTTGTTTGCTTTGGTTCCCAAAAGAAACGTCAGGCGAGCCTCCAGGGACAGGAGGAAGGATCCCTCTGATGGTGACACCGGGTAGGGCAGAGCCAGCACGTCCTGTCCCCACTCGGGACCGGCTGTACCTGGGATCTTCTGCTGCCTGTGGGGGCGAGGGCAAATAAATCACCTTGGAAATCAGCCCCTCTGGCCTTTGGAACCTGCTCAGGGAGCTCCCGGAGCTGCTCCTCTGCGCTGGAACTCCTCTCTCTGCCTGGAAGGGTGAGAGCCCGGTGCCCTGCAGCCCTTCCAGGGGATGCTGGGCTGGGCTCAAGGGCTTCCCCTGCCTCCCTCACCTCGCTTTCAGAGCGATGCCCTCTCTTCTCGCACACACTAAGTTACCTAAGGGAGTAAATCCCTTAATTCTGTTCGTTTTGCTGTTTCTGGGTGCTCAGAGCTTGGAGCAGAGGGGGCTGGAGGTGCCAGCAGCAGCTGGAGGCTCAGTGCCCACCTCTCCTGCTCCATTCCTGAATGGAAAAGGTTATTAAAGATTGTAAATGATTTGAGAAATCAGCACAACAGAGGAGAAATCAGAAATCTGCTATCTCATGGAATACCAACAGTGCTGCTTGAATAGATTCACTACCTGGAGTAGCTCTAAAAAAAAAAAGGCAAACAAATAAAAAAAAAAACCAAACAAATAAAAAACAAAACCCAAAACCAACCCCAATAAATAAATAAAATAAACAAGATAAAACCTATCTCCTCCCTCTCTTCTGCAGTCAGAGCCTGGCCCAGCAGAGCTGCAGTCACAACCATGGTGGAACAACCAGCTCAGAGGTCCCTGGCCCTGCACCAGGTGCTGTAGGATCCACATTTTGCAGGCTCTGATGTAGAAACCAAATCATCAACCTTTGAGGGAAATTTTTAGGTTTTTTTTTATTCAAAAGGTGCAGATTGTGCAGAAAATGGCATTGGGGGATTTCACACTGGCACAATCAACCACTTCAGAATATCTTTAAGTCAATCCTGTCTTAAACTTTCTCTGTTTTTTTTTTCCTCTCTTTTTCTGCAGCTCTGGCCAGAAATCATCCTCTACCTTCCTCAAATTCTGACAGTTCATCCACTGACCAAATCCTGGCTCTGGGAATGTCCCCTTTTCTTTGATTTAATCACTCTTCTTTCTGGCAAGTGGGTTTTGAAGAGAGAATGAGCCATTCACTTGGAAAAATGAAACTGGTGCACCACAGAAGATAAATATTGGGAACTGGTTTATCTGGTTTGAAAATAGGCTCTGATTTTTCTTCTCCCCCTGTTCCTGGTGAAGAGTGAGCTGTTGTCTCTGACGCTGCTCTGGGCTCTTCTCATTTTGGTTGGGACTTGGAAGTGAAGAAATTGAAGAGGAAAAGAAAAAAAACGCAAAAGAAAAACAAGGGAATGTTTTGAATGTTGGATGCTTTTGGTGGGATGCCAGTCAGAGGTGCTGGGTGATTAAGGGTTTGCCTGGCTCATCCCCAGACATTTTGTTCCTCCTAAATCAGCTTTGCCTCCTCCTGAGTGTCAGGTGAACTCAGAGCTTGTCTGTCTTTAGAAACGCCACAAAAATGTCTCATCTGACAAAGGTTTCCTTTGCTGACTGGAATGAAATTCCCAGGGTGGAGTCACCGTCAGCTCCTGCCATTTTAACTCATTAAGACACGGAAATTTGAGGTTTTTTGTTACATTAAAGGCTGTTTTTCTGCCTGCAGATCTCTGGGGATCCCAAACCAGGGCTCAGCTTGTGGCATTTAAAACTGGGCTTGCAATTTAAGTTCAGCCATCAAGGTGGGACCTGCTGCCACGAGGATTTGAGAAGTTCAGTCCAAGAACTTTTTCTTTTTTTATGGTTTCCACCTTTTATTTTCTCCTTCATTCCCCTTTCTTCTGTCCTCCCTGTTTTCTCAACCCTGGTGCTAATAAATTCGATTATCACTTGCTCTAGACCCTTTCATCCTTCAGAGAGCTGCTCTGGAAGCTGAAATGCTGCCCCAGCTGGAGGGTTGTGATCTTTTTGAAGGCAAAGGGAGGGGGAAATGATTTGATTCTCCCTCTTTAGGAAACCCTTGTTTGAAGAAGTCCCAGGGCTGTACTTTGTGTTCCCAATGTCCCCCATTCACGTGGGAACAGCAGCACAGCCAGCATTGCCCTCAGAGCCAGGAACAGATTTCTTCACTTCTCCAATTCTGACCAAATGGGGAAAAAAGTAAATTAAAATCCCTTCCCCCTTGTTTGTCTGGCTGACTCTTAACTCACAGCATTTGGGAAGGGCCAAGCAGATGACAGAAAAAAACATCACCCTGCAGGTGCTGTCACACCACAGCCACTCCTGGCACTGGCTGCTGTCCTTCCCCACTTCCCAGGCTCCCAAAATGTGTTGGAGCTGCTTCCCGGGGGGCTTGGGGCAGGAAAACTCATCAGTGCCCAGCCCAGCCCCGGGGAGAGGGGGCTCATCACCAGGTTTTCCCACCAAACAAATGCTCAGGTAAATAAATAAACACAAATCCACTCAGTTGCTGGAGTTTTTGGGAACAGAGCTGCCACAAAACGCAGAATTCAGTGGAGCTTTGTCAGGGAGAGGGGGATACTCTGCTCCCATCTGATAAGGTGAGAGGCTGTCCAAAAACAACACTGCCAGCCCCATGATCTCATCCACCCAACCAGGAACAGTGCAAAGAAGTGAAAAAATTAATGTGAAAAGAGAGAGAGAGAGATCCAGGAGACAGAGGGAATAAACCCTCGGGAAGTCACCCACGGCAGGAATAAACCAGGAGGAACAAAGCTGGGCATTATGTGAGCTCTGATCCTGCCTCCACTCCTGCCAAAGGAGCCCAGGATGAGGGCAGGAAGGCTGCAGGCTCAGGATGGAACCGTTTTTGAGGTGAAACTTTCACTTTGTGAGAACTTCCAGAGCAAATTGTGCCGCTCTGAGGTGACGCTCACGTGGCAGCATCACCCGCAGGAGGGAGCAGGGGCTGGGGATTGCCAGGTCCCAGCGCAGGAGGATGGATGGGGAGTGCCCTGGACAATGAGGAGAGCCAGCAACTCGCTTTTTCCCACGTGGAGAGTTTATTTTTTAACCCAAAATTTGATAAAACGAACAAAAAAAAAAGAGCATTTTCACATTTTGAAAGCTGCTTCTTGTCACAGCAGTGACAAAGTCCCAAGTTTATTGTTGGAGTGGAAAGTGAAGGATAAGGAGATTAAAAGATCCAGCCAGAGCCACAGTTGGGAGTTACAACCCACAAAGCCTCTGAGATCGATGTAAACATTAAAATATGTAATGGATAAAAATTCTCATTTATTCTCTATTTACAGGTGCTTGGTTATTGTCAGTATTTCCTAAACCAAGGAGGAATGGCACAAAACTGATGCTGAATGGAGATTTTACAGAGTTCAGAAAGCTGGAAACTTTTGTTGATCGAGTGACAAAATCATTCCTGTTCTTGTGATTTTGGTCTGGAAGGGGAGCTGTGAGAAAACCCAGCAAATATCACAGCAACAAAATTCCTGAGGCCCTTAAACACCTTATTAACCCCCATTTGGTACCTGTTAAATCTCCATTCAGCACCAGATTTGTGCCATTCCTCCTTGGTTTAGGACATACTGACCATATCCAAGCACATTTAAATACAGAATAAACGAGAATTTTTACCCATTCTATATTTTTAATGTTGACACTGATCTCGGAGGCTTTGTGGGTTGTAACTCCCCAACAAGAAGGAAACGTTCAGCCCAGCAGCAGCGGATTCTATTTGCATCTTTAACAGAGATGTTGATGAGATTTGCTAAACAGATTGTTGCGGCACAGAAGGGAGCAGAAAACCGACACGCTTTTAGGGCCTTTGGAACACAAGACAGAAAACAGCAGGAGAAGAAGGGTGGAAAGTTTATGCAGAAATTACTTGTGAGAATCTGACGCTGGCAAAACGAGAAACACATTTCCTTGGTGGAGGGAGGGTTTGGGTTTGCAGGGACGCGGTGAGAGCGCACCGATCCCGAGTCGGGAAGAAAACGATGCATCTCCTGAAAGGAGAATAAAAGCAAAGCGAGAAATCTCATTGTGAGAGTGTCAAAGCGACCAGGGAAAAGAAGACAGAGGTGGGAATTCCTGGAGGAGCCGGGGATGGGGAGGGAAGTCCAGCTGAGTCCAATCATCCCGGCCAGGACTCTGGTGCTCCTCCTGTCAGGGGCTGCTGCTTGACGGGTCTTATCTTGTGCATCAGCCCCCGCCGAGCCGGGCCGCGCTCTTAATGAGCTGATAAATGAGACACTGAGAGCTGCGGCTCGGGGAGAATATTGTCCCTTCAGAGACCCCATTTTTCAAAGGGAACAAATGGCCTCTGGAGCTGCTGGTGACTGGGGAAACGGATGAGCTGTCTGAAGGCAGGATTTTGTGGGGTTTTTTTAGGGAAAAGGCGTGTTTAAAGGAGCTCTGATGGCAGTGGCAGGTACTGCTGAGGCACCGCAGCCGTGGGGATGGGGCTGACCCCACGTCCCGGCTGATTCCCGGGAGGAATTGTCTTGGGATGAGCATCAGGGGATGTGTCCCACCGCTGCTGCTCGTTTTGAAGATGCTGTCGTGGAATCATCGCGGAATGGTTCAGTTGGGAGGGACCTTAAAGCCCGTCTCGTTCCTCCCCTGCCATGGGCAGGGACACGTCCCACTGTCCCAGGG
>VWYE01014563.1:28054-74719 GCA_013398995.1 Alaudala cheleensis
GGATGAGGGCAGGAAGGCTGCAGGCTCAGGATGGAACCGTTTTTGAGGTGAAACTTTCACTTTGTGAGAACTTCCAGAGCAAATTGTGCCGCTCTGAGGTGACGCTCACGTGGCAGCATCACCCGCAGGAGGGAGCAGGGGCTGGGGATTGCCAGGTCCCAGCGCAGGAGGATGGATGGGGAGTGCCCTGGACAATGAGGAGAGCCAGCAACTCGCTTTTTCCCACGTGGAGAGTTTATTTTTTAACCCAAAATTTGATAAAACGAACAAAAAAAAAAGAGCATTTTCACATTTTGAAAGCTGCTTCTTGTCACAGCAGTGACAAAGTCCCAAGTTCATTGTTGGAGTGGAAAGTGAAGGATAAGGAGATTAAAAGATCCAGCCAGAGCCACAGTTGGGAGTTACAACCCACAAAGCCTCTGAGATCGATGTAAACATTAAAATATGTAATGGATAAAAATTCTCATTTATTCTCTATTTACAGGTGCTTGGTTATTGTCAGTATTTCCTAAACCAAGGAGGAATGGCACAAAACTGATGCTGAATGGAGATTTTACAGAATTCAGAAAGCTTCTGTCAATTGAGTGACAAAATCATTCCTGTTCTTGTGATTTTGGTCTGGAAGGGGAGTTGTGAGAAAACCCAGCAAATATTACAGCAACAAAATTCCTGAGGCCCTTAAACACCTTATTAACCCCCATTTGGTACCTGTAAAATCTCCATTCAGCACCAAATTTGGGCCATTCCTCCTTGGTTTGGGAAATACTGATAAAAACCAAGCACATTTAAATACAGAATAAATGAGAATTTTTACCCATTCTATATTTTTAATGCTGACACTGATCTCGGAGGCTTTGTGGGTTGTAACTCCCCAACAAGAAGGAAACGTTCAGCCCAGCAGCAGCGGATTCTATTTGCATCTTTAACAGAGATGTTGATGAGANAAAATCTCCATTCAGCACCAAATTTGGGCCATTCCTCCTTGGTTTGGGAAATACTGATAAAAACCAAGCACATTTAAATACAGAATAAATGAGAATTTTTACCCATTCTATATTTTTAATGCTGACACTGATCTCGGAGGCTTTGTGGGTTGTAACTCCCCAACAAGAAGGAAACGTTCAGCCCAGCAGCAGCGGATTCTATTTGCATCTTTAACAGAGATGTTGATGAGATTTGCTAAACATTGTTGTGGCACAGAAGGGAGCAGAAAACCGACACGCTTTTAGGGCCTTTGGAACACGAGACAGAAAACAGCGGGAGAAGAAGGGTGGAAAGTTTATGCAGAAATTACTGGCGAGAATCTGACGCTGGCAAAACAAGAAACACATTTCCTTGGTGGAGGGAGGGTTTGGGTTTGCAGGGACTCGGTGAGAACGCACCGGTCCCAAAGAGTCGGGAAGAAAAGGATGCGTCTCCTGAAAAGAGAATAAAAGCAAAGCGAGAAATCTCATTGTGAGAGTGTCAAAGCGACCAGGGAAAAGAAGACAGAGGTGGGAATTCCCGGAGGAGCCGGGGATGGGGAGGGAAGTCCAGCTGAGTCCAATCATCCCGGCCAGGACTCTGGTGCTCCTCCTGTCAGGGGCTGCTGCTTGACGGGTCTTATCTTGTGCATCAGCCCCCGCCGAGCCGGGCCGCGCTCTTAATGAGCTGATAAATGAGACACTGAGAGCTGCGGCTCGGGGAGAATATTGTCCCTTCAGAGACCCCATTTTTCAAAGGGAACAAATGGCCTCTGGAGCTGCTGGTGACTGGGGAAACGGATGAGCTGTCTGAAGGCAGGATTTTGTGGGGTTTTTTTAGGGAAAAGGCGTGTTTAAAGGAGCTCTGATGGCAGTGGCAGGTACTGCTGAGGCACCGCAGCCGTGGGGATGGGGCTGACCCCACGTCCCGGCTGATTCCCGGGAGGAATTGTCTTGGGATGAGCATCAGGGGATGTGTCCCACCGCTGCTGCTCGTTTTGAAGATGCTGTCGTGGAATCATCGCGGAATGGTTCAGTTGGGAGGGACCTTAAAGCCCGTCTCGTTCCTCCCCTGCCATGGGCCGGGACACGTCCCACTGTCCCAGGGCGCTCCAACCTTTCACCATCCCGATGTCCAACCTGGCCTCGGGCACTTTCAGGGATCCAGGGGCGGCCACAGCTTCTCTGGGCACCCTGTGCCTCCCCACCCTAACGGGGAATGATTCCTTCCAGACATCTGACTTGGATTTCCCCTCTTTCATTCTGAATTTCATTGGTGTTCTCGCGCAGAGAAAGCAGAGAGCCCCTTGTTAATCTGGCGCTCCATGATTCTGAGCTCAGGGATGCAGGACATTCTCTCACACTCTCCTAAAATATCGGAGCTGTGTGTGTGGCTAATTACAGAGTGTGAAACATTGCCCTGCAAATATTGTGAAGCTTCATCCAGGTGATAGAGCAAATAGGGCTAAAAACCATTTTGTTAGATGCGATAGTGGGAAAAAATTCTTTGTGAGGGTGGGCAGGCCCTGGCACAGGGTGCTCAGAGAAGCTGTGGCTGCCCCTGGATCCCTGGAAGTGCCCAAGGCCAGGCTGGACACCTCCCTGGGACAGTGGGAGGTGTCCCTGCCATGGCAGGGGTGGCACTGGATGAGCTGTAAGGTCCCTCCAACCCAAACCATCCCATGATTCCAAGACAGTGCAGTCCCTACAGGAGAGGCACAGATTTATGGACACACTTAATTTCCTTCCAATCCACAGAATTATTACAGCGCTGGGCTTGAACAACATTAGGAAGGTGATGCAATGGGTACAACAAAAGCTGCACTTATCCTGAAGGGATTTCCATGTAATAATATTCAGGCCCACACAATCAACACAATCTCTGAAGTGTTCAGGTTTCAGCTAACATGGGCAATTAAGGAATCTTACCGAGAAATGTAACTTAACTTCTTATTAGCACTTGGATCCCCATCAGGAACACTGGAAAAAATCCCCCAACAATTTACAAAAAAAAAAATATCCAACAGCATTATTCAAATTAGCAGCCTTGAGGGCAATATAATCTAAGTTCAGCCAGAGCAGATCGAGTAGGAATAGTTAATTTAGCTGTAGGAAATTTAAGAATCCCTCATCTCCTCATCAGCAGTAACTTGCTTGTTAAAGGAAGACAAATGAAAAGGTTAATCAGCAAAGATTCGCACTGGGGGATTGCTTGGAATGAATCCCTCCTCCCCGGCAGCCCAGCCGAGGTCACGAGTGAGGAACCACCGGCCCCACCGAAACGCTCCGGGCTGCGGGAATGGCCCTGGAAAACCCTGTCTGGGACAGGATTTGTCACCTCTGGGCAGGGTGGCTCCAGGATCTGCTCGAATGCCATTTAAAAACCCAGCCTGGCACACAGAATTTGTCACTGGGTGGCTCCAGGATCTGCAGAAATGCCATTTAAAGCCCTGCCTGGCACACGGGGTTTGTCACACCTATATAGGGTGGCTCCAGGATCTGCAGAAATGCCATTTAAAGCCCTGCCTGGCACACGGGGTTTGTCACACCTATATAGGGTGGCTCCAGGATCTGCAGAAATGCCATTTAAAGCCCTGCCTGGCACACGGGGTTTGTCACACCTATATAGGGTGGCTCCAGGATCTGCAGAAATGCCATTTAAAGCCCTGCCTGGCACACGGGGTTTGTCACACCTATATAGGGTGGCTCCAGGATCTGCAGAAATGCCATTTAAAGCCCTGCCTGGCACACGGGGTTTGTCACACCTATATAGGGTGGCTCCAGGATCTGCAGAAATGCCATTTAAAGCCCTGCCTGGCACACGGGGTTTGTCACACCTATATAGGGTGGCTCCAGGATCTGCAGAAATGCCATTTAAAGCCCTGCCTGGCACACGGGGTTTGTCACACCTATATAGGGTGGCTCCAGGATCTGCAGAAATGTCATTTAAAAACCCTGCACACAGAGTTTGTTCACAACTGCACTGGGTGGCTCCCAGATCTGCAGAAATGTCCTTTGAAAGCCCTGCCTGGCACACAGAATTTGTCACACCTATATAGGGTGGCTCCAGGATTTGCACAAATGCCATTTAAAGCCCAGCCTGGCACACGGGGTTTGTCACCTCAGGGCAGGGTGGCTCCAGGATCGTGACCAGTGCTCCCCGTGCTGGCAGTGGTTTGAAAAGTGTTTCCATTGCTCTCTGTTTTCTCCAGCCCTCGGCTGGGGCTGATGAATGTGCCCTGTGTTGGATCTGCCATTGGTCCTGGAGCGGGTTTTGGCTGGGATGTTGTGCACTCCTGGGAAGGGCAGGCAATGCCCTCAGAACTATGGGGCCAGGTAAACAAATTATAGGACTTTTAAAAAATCTTGCTAATTTTTCTTTTCTCTTTTTTTTTCCCTTCCCCCTCGTTTTTTAACAGGAGAACCAGCTCTGGCTGGTTCTATGGACCAGAGATTTAAAAATAGCTGGGTTCCTTCCTGTCTGAGGTAGAGAGAAAGATATAAGCCTGATTTATTGGCTGTCCAGTAGACTTTATATTCAATTTCCTCTTGTCACATTCCTATCAAGTAACTGCAGGAGTGGAGCAGAGACAGGCTGAGCCTTTACAGAATAAATACATTCATTTACATGATGAATACCCATATTCACGTGGATAAAAGTCCCTCTTCAAACACTCCAACCAAAAAAAAAAATACCCAGCCAAACATTGTTAGCAGCAAATCGGTGGAGGAAAACCATCTCATATATTTTAATTTTAATTTAAAATATTCAGTATTTAAATTGAATTCACTTTGGTGGGATGGGCCTGTGGGATGCACTGAAATGACTGTCCTGCCACACCCAATGGAATGGGGGATAAATCCTGATTTCTGCAATACAACCACTCCTTTCCTTTCCTCCTTTCTTCCTTGTTGCCCCTGTGGTGGCTGATGCTGCTCAGCAGAACTGCTAAATTTGGGAAAGACCTCCAAAATCCTCAAATCCAACCCTCAGCTCAGCACCACCACTAAATTGTGTCCTCAAGGGCCATATCCACGTGGTTTTTTGGACATTTCCAGGGATGGTGACCCCAGCACTTCCCTGGACTCAGCACAGCTGAGCATCCCACGTGTCCTGGGGGAGGAAAAGCTCCCAGTGGGGTTTGGCTCGGGGGCAAACACAGCCAGACTTGCTCAGAAACAAGGCTAAGAGAGGGAAAAGAGAAATAAATGAAGTTTAGAAAAGTTTAAAAAGTGAGATTTAAAGCTTCTCTGTGAGTCTGGGCCAAGGTTTGCACAACTTCTGCTGGTTGAACACAGGAGTGGATTTTCCTCGTGGGACGTTTCCACAGAGGTGAAATCTGTGCTTGATGTTCAGAAGGTCCAAGTGTTTCTGCTTGGGACATCAAGAAAGCTCCATTTTACACTTCCAGGGGTTCCAGTAGCTCCCATAAACCTCACACTGCACATGCAAACTGCTCTTATTTTTCACTTTCATCACGTGTTCAAAATTTTTTCTTCTTTTCAGAGAAAACTTGGCCTTTCCAAAGGTTTGTGAACTCACACATATTTATGGAACTGGGACAGAGAACTGCCACGAAATGTTCTCAGGATGATGGATGCAATCCTGTCTCCAGGGGAAAAAAAAATTAGGAATTCAACCAAGGCAAAACACTCTGGAAAACTTCACATCAAACAAGGAAAACGAAGGAGTGAGAAGAAATGAAAGACATTTGAGATGATGAAAAGGGGGGTTAGTTCATGTCTGAGTTTAGTCTGATGCCCTGGTGATGGCCATCAGTGCAGTGTGGGGACTGATTCCACTCAGGAATGACTCAGGAATGATTCCAGGATAAAGGCCAGCACAAGGATCACTGCAATGGTCAGTCCCGGGCATTGAAATGCATCCAAGCTTGATTTGCTCCAGCAAATTCAGAAATCCTTTCCCTGCCTTGCATGAAACATAAACAAAGCCTTCGCTTCCATTGCATATTCTCCTGTGCAAGAATGTTATTTTAATTTCCCCCAAGAGCTAAAAAAAGAACCTTTTTTTCCCCCCCTATTTTTATTTGATATACATAATGCAGGCTGGCAGTATTAGTGTAAGTGTTTTCTATTCATGGCTTTCTGAAACTTTCTGTTAGAAGTCTTTGAAATCAAACACCCTTCTTTTTATCATATATTACTTCCTCCCTGGGAACTATTCCCTCTCTGTGCAGCATTCCCATTAGGCTTTTAACTTTCAGATGTAAAAAAAAAACAACAAAAAACCACCCCTACCCCAAAACCTGTGATAAAAATGTATTGATGTTTGAACACCATCCAGCACAGGCAACTTCAAAAAAAAAAACAACACACGAATTTTGTGAATGGAAAATGGGAATTTGATTTGCTGGGAGAGGAAAAGCTTTTTCCACAGGCAGTCATGATGTTTAATGGGGCCATCTATTGATTTTGGGCTTGCCTGGTACCAGTGATGTTTGCAGCAGCATTGAAAACAAGATTTCCAGAGGAATGGGCCGTGATTTGATGGAAAACCACAAGTGACACAAGTGACTCGTGGGCTTGGCCATGTCTGTTTATTCTTGCAGCACTCACAGAGCCCAGCATGGCTGTGGTGGTTCTCCCTGCAAACTCTGAGGTGCTATCAAGCAGGAAAAAAATACATTTGAAAGGCTTAAAATTATTGGACACATTTAAGAGCTTGAAATTCTGAGCTGAAATGGATTTTTTTTTGGTGCTCAAAATGCTCCTTTGGATCAAAGTTCATGATAAATTTGTTTTCAGCCCCACTCAGGTCTGTTCTTTCACTGTTGAGGACTTGGAATATCCTCTTTGAGTAGTTTTTCATGTTCATGAGATAGAATTATTTAATAATAGAAATGTTAAAAGTTAAAGCCATGAATCTGTTCCATCTGCAATCAGCCTCTCCTCACCCAGACCCTTGTGCATCCTGAAGGGCCTGGGTGAGTGTCTGGGGTCTAAAAGGAACCTGTGAGGCAGCAGAGATGAAAAGGAGGAAAAGCAGAGGATTTGAGGTGTCCAGACTGAATTATCTCAGTGTGTTAATTATTGGAGCACGCAGGGTTAAGGGATTTAAGGGATTTACTCCTCTGGAATGAGAGGAGCAGAGCACACACCCCATCCCAGGCTGACTCTTCATTTCCAGGCTGTACAAACACCAGATTCTGGCAGTGGTGATGACCCCAAGGTGTGAGAACCATCTCCCCCTTCTCATTCCCCCCTAATTTATCCCCAAATTGCCTTTTCTCCCTGCTGGAGTTCAGTGTTTCCCACAGGAACCACTCCAGGACAGCAGATCATCCTCATCCTCAAACCTCTGTGTGACCACTCCACATCCCTCACCTTGGCCAGGCCAATCCTGGGATGCTCTTCCACTTCCTTGACAGGAAACTCATCCAAACTCTGCCTGGAGGAGCACAGGGAGCCCTGTTAATTTAACACATCCCTTCCATGCACACCTGCCCCCAAACCTCCTGCAAACAGAATGATCATTTCGAGAAAAAAAAACCAAATTCAGGAACCTCCGAAGTGATTTCATTAAAATCAAACAAACTGCTGGTGCTTGACATAATTAAGGGTGTTTGGTTTGGCTCTGCAGCAACGAAACAGCCTCACACAGAAAAGTGGTTGCAGCTTTTGTCCCAACAAATAAGAAGCATCATTCATCCTCCACCAGCTCGGTACCAACCCTCTTCTGCTCAAACCTTTCAAACATTTCTCCTTCTCCCCTTTTTCCCTGGCCCTGTGGAGCCAGGAGAAATGTTTGACAGGTATTAATTTTGAAAACAAATGGTAGATTTTCAGCTCAGCTGCTGACGAGAAGGAGGGGAGGGAGCAAATTGCAGCTTGTTTTAATTGCAAACTGGGAATTTTATAAACAAAATCCACGCACGTATCATTTATAATCACGATCCAGGCCAGAGCAATAATTATGATAAATCCTTTGTCAACCCTGCAAAGAAGTCTTTTATGAAGTAGTAGGGAATTAATTCAAATTCTAGACAATGGCTCAATAAAATGCTTTCCAGCTTCTCTGACATATGGAATTCCACATGGGCTGCAATCAGATGTTCCCCAAATCACACTTTTCCCTTGCTTAACTCCTTGACAGTTTAACATAAACAAGCACTGAATTCATTAAGCTGCAATTTTTAAGCCCTCTAATTAACTGAAACAGCTGAAGTTAGACTCTTCAAACACATGTTAAAGGCTTAATTTTCAAGACATAAACCACTGGGAGACCTGCAGTTTATTAACATTTGAGGTGTTCAACGAGAACCTTCCCTCGTGTCGTTCTTCAGGGCTCTGCAAAATGTAGAATTACAACATTTTAACACAAGGCAATTAACAAAATGCCTCATTTTTGCAATGAAAATGCAAAATAAAATGCAAAATCATTGCTTTGATTTGGGAACAGAATTTTTGACTCTGGGCTTCCCTGTATATTTTGTCCAGTCTTATCAGACTGTTTTCATTGCTCCATGAAATGTCCAGTGGCTCCCTAAACAGCACTTAACTAAACTGTACTGAGGGTATTTAAGATTATTCTTTAAAAACCAGGCATGTTTCTGCTCCATGAAGTTCCTGCCACGTTCAACACAGTCCATTCAACATTTTGGATGCAGCCTCGACCCAGGAGAAGGGAACTTTAACCCATTAAAGTCTTTTCATCTTTGCCATGACTTGGGAAATGTGCTTATGGAAGCACTTAAGTTTTAATCCTTCAGTTTTAAAGATTAAAAACCTTCCTTTAAACTGAGAGGGGGAAGGTTTAGATTGAATATTGGGCAGGAATTGTTCCCTGTGAGGGTGGGGAGGACCTGGCACAGGGTGCCCAGAGAAGCTGTGGCTGCCCCTGGATCCCTGGAAGTGTCCAAGGTCAGGCTGGACAGGGCTTGGAGCAGCCTGGGACAGTCCTTTCCCAGGGGTTGGAACTGGATGAATTTAAGGTCCTTTCCCACCCAAACCACTCCATGGTTCCATGTTTTACTTTATTACACAAGAATTGTGAGGGTCTGGAGGCTGATGGTGCAGCATCATCCCAGTGTGATGCTGCTGGCACCAGGTGAGGCCAGAAATGCCCAGGAAATGCAGAAATTTGGTTACACCAAAGCTGCTTTTCAATCCAACCCCTTGGAACCTGATTTAGTCACGTTTTAATTCTCAAATTAAGGCAAACACAGCAAAAGTATCACTTAAATAGGGGCAGACACAAATCCCTGTGACTCGAGGCCCTCACGGCCGTGGCAAGGACACGGATCAGAGCTGGTGGAAGGGAAAAAAAGCCCTTTCAGCTCTTCTTATCCCACCACTTTTGGATGGATCCCACTCCAAACAAGCCTGACACGACCTCTGCTGTTCCAGGAGCCGCTGAGACGTGTGGTGGGACTGGGAGGATGATCCTGACCCTGCCCTCTCCTCTGGGATGAGATCACAAACCCAGCCCGGGCACCAGGTGCTCTGTCCTGCTGAGGGGGGTTCACGTGTGAAATGTGGGCAGAGGAGGAAGTGACAGGAAGCAAAACACCATCAGCAGGACTTTCATGTGGGTTTTGTTCCCAGGAAACCACTTCCTCTGTTTGGATGGGCTGGAAGGGGATGGGACTGCACGGGGGCTCTGGCTCTCAGCTCATCCAGCCAGGCCAGAAAAGCCATGGCACCCAACTAAAATCAAAGGAGGTTTTTTTAAAAATTATCCTGTGTTTATCTGGATTCTGCTGTCATGAAGTTTTTGTTGTATGGGAATTTTCCTCCTCATATTTTTCCTTTGTTTCCCTCCTTATTTTTCTCCCTACACAAACTGATGATAGTGAAATAATTTTTTGATTTTCCTCCTCATCTTTTTTCCTTTCTTTCCCTCCTTATTTTTTTCCCCACCCAAACTGATGACAGTGAAATAAATTTTTTATTTCCCTCCTCGTATTTTTCCTTTCTTTCCCTCCTTATTTTTTCCCCCACCCAAACTGATCACAGTGAAATAAACTTTTGGGTGTTATTTTCAACTACAGAAAAAAAGCCCAAACCCTCTAAACTCTTGTAAATGGGGAGCAACACGTGGATTTACAGCAGGGAGGAGCACAGCAATGCACAGTTTGACTGACGTTTGGATAAATGACATTTCTTAGTGCTCCCTCACCTCGTCCCTCTCTCATCTCCTGAGGGTGAGGGTTTTTCCAAAGGGAAAAAAGCCCAGTAGGTTTCTGGCAAATTCTGGCACATTCTTGTGTGCTCAGGTAAAAATGCACCTATGTTCATATTTAGTAATGTTTGGAAAGCTGCTTTTCTTTTATTTTTTTACATAAAAATGTATCTAGTGGGAGGAGATGACGAGAGATGTGTGCAGTCCCAGCACTGTTTGATTTCCACAGCACTCTGGAAATGCTCAGCTCTTTCCTGAGCCTGTTTTTTCCCCTGGCCACCTCTCCATGCCTCCAAGGGGCTGCAGAACAGAACATAAAATCTGAATTATCTCCATTCCAGCTTCTGCAGTAAAGCTGAATGCAAAACTCCTGTCACAAAACTCCTGATACAAAACTCTCCTTAACAAACACAAACCACCGTGATGCTCCTGAGGAAATACTGACTGTCACCACCACACTGATGGCACAAAGACCACAGAAACCAAAGGAATAATAAAATAACCCTATTATTTTCTTTATTTTCTATATGTAGGCAATGACACAGCAAAGTCTCTAAGCATGGCTTAACTGTAAGGCTGGGAGAGGTTTTACTGAAATGGAAAAAAATTCAATTTATTGTTAAACTTTTGCACCTGTTTGCTAAGTCAGCACTTCTGTGCCATTATTGTACAAAGGAGTGGAGAAATGAAAGTATTCATTAATTAGTATTAATAAGTTTTCCATGATGGAGAAGCTCTTGAAGAAAAAGCTCTGACATCCCAGAACATCCATGGAAAACATATGGGAAACAAGGGTTGAAGTGGATTCTCTGAATATGAGGAGGTTCCTATAAATCTCACCTCATTAAAAAAGAAAGGAGTGAAACTAGTTTTAATTCAGGGGTGTATAATTTATTGTCATGAAAATCCTTCAATGCAGAGGAAGGTTCCTGCTGTCTCTGAAAGAAAAGATAAAGTCTGTTGTGGTTGATCCTTCCAGCAGCCATGGTTTGGTTCTCACCACCCCTACAAATGATGCACTTTTAAATCACTAAAATCCTTGTTTCTCATCACATCCAGAGGGTGGTGAAGGCTTCAGGCTGCCCCTGTCTCCAACACATCTGTGATGAGGGCAGCTTCAAGCCTGGGAATTACTGGATCTCCAGGTCTTGAGGGGTGAAAATTGGAGTGGGTTCATGGGGAATAAAGCTGTTCCCTCAGCCAGAAACTGGAGAAGGTTGTGGGAAGAAATGGAATAATTAAGAAGTCATTTATGGGCCTATAGCCAGTGAATTTGAAAAAAAAAATTTTAAAAAAGGGGAAAAATTTGTAGAGGTGGTCAGGGTAAAGCCTCATTTCAGCTGAAAACACCCCTATATCACATCAAGAAGGTGAAGAGGAGAAATAATCCTTAAATCCAGCAGGAAGCTCACAAATGAGAGGCACAGGGAAAGGTGTCCCTGAGGCCTCACATCCTGGGATTCCTCTGGAAAAGCAGAGTGTGCCACAGGCCCTCTGGCAGGATGTGGGTCTGTCCCAGGGCTGGGAACTTCTGCCTTTCCCTGCTGACCCAGCACCCAGCCCCCAGGGTTGGTGGTGTGTCCTCAGCACAAAAAACTGCTGGAGTGGGGATGGGAATGGCAATTCTGTCACCTGCCAGCTTGCAAAAAGCAAAACCCAGGCCAAACTCTGTCCTCCCGGGGCCTGAGGCTTAGCAGGGTTAGTCATCAGCAGCCAGAGCATCCCAAAATAAACATCTCCATGGTTTCTGTTCCTCAGTTGGATGGTTGTGCCCCTCGAGCTGGAATAACCTTCCTGGAGCATCTCAGGACTTGATTTGGAGTTAGAAGCAAGGCCTCAAGTCAATTAACAGCTGCTGGAAAAAAATTCATTATAGGAAAGACACGGGCACGTTGTGAGATCAGGACCTGGGGGTGCATCTCAGAGCAGCACTGAGAGCACAGAGAAAACCTGCTCTGAAGCTGCTGCTGTCCCACCCTTCCTCCTCCTCTTCCTCTCCTTGGGGATGCATCCTAGCTGGAGAGCAGAGAGAAATGCCAGCTGCTCCATTGAGAGGACAATTTTGACTTTCTTTTCTGCCCAGGATCACTGCCAGGCCGATCTCTGAGCTCCCCAAGGGCATTTGAGCCACGTAATCTGTGAAATGCTGCTGCAGGTGCTTTGCTGAGTGTGCTGATTGTGGATGGATGAGCTGAGTGCACCCATTTCTGTGGCTCAGCTGGAGGAATGTGGGTCATTCCTGGTGTGAACAGTTCCATTTAACAGCACAGGACTTTAACTCCCTGAAAATGTGCTGATGGAAGACAGAAATCATCATTCCATGGACGTTTGCTCTGGTGAAATCCAGGTCTCTGGCATTGTCACCACATCAGTTCTCAGCACCATTTTCCTTGTTTCTTCACTGTGATGGAGAAAAGCTCCTCATCCTTGGCACAGCAAAATTTGGTTTGCTTTCATCTCATTCCTTATTTTCCATGGCGTGCTCGGTAATGGTTTAGGCTGGTATGGAAATGCAGAGATAATGAGAAAGAACTAAAAATGTGTGAGGAAGAAAATAAGTAATTAGGCTGAAAAGCAAAATCAATCATTCCCCTCCTACTGGAATTCCCCAGTGGCTGAATCTCTGTCTTCCTAAAAGAAAGTGAAACCACCACTCCAAAACTCAGGGACAATTAATAAGGGGCAGCAACTACAAACTGTAAAAGATTTTGGGGACACAACAAATTTTGGCTCCCACAGAGACCCCCACAAAGCACTCAGAGTGTCCCAGAACGTTTTACCTCCATTAGGAACCCATATCCCTGACTGGAGCACTTTTGTGAAACCACGAGCAGAATGTAATGAGTTCAGCATTTTCATATCATTCCCATTTTTCTGAGCTGATATTTGAGATAAAAGACAAAGCCTGCCTTGGTTTCAGTTCAGAGGACATTCTGTGCTATGGCTTCACTTTGCTGAAATCCTGATCAAAGCAGAGCTGTGAAATCTTACTATCCCATTGCTAACTGCACTGTTGACTTTATGCATACTTCCAAAATCCCTGCTTCCCCTTAGACCTTTTGACCACCTTATTAAAAGGAAAAAAGAAAAAAAAAAAATAAAGGCCAGATATTTGCATTTGGTACTGCTCAGTGCTTTCTTGCTAGCAACAGCCTTGTGAGGTGAAACACAATTTTCCTGTCCTGCAATGAAAAGAATAAACCTTTCCCAAGGTTCCTCCAAGGCTGCTCTGCTCTGAAACACGGGTGGGATCATTTTGCCTGCTGGGAGGGATGCAGCTCATTAACCTTGGGGACACCCCCCTCATCAAAGAAAGGAACAAAGTGACTGACAAGCTTTCCCTCTCAGATTCTCTGATTACATTAATCCCAGGAGATCTGAACTTCATTTTTTCTTTTTTTTTTCCCATCTGGGATGAGAATCCAGCAGGGAGAAGTTCAAGGTGCCCAAATGTTTCTGTAAGTGTCTCAAATAACTCAGTGCACTTCAGCTCAGCAGCTGTGTGACCAAGAGCAGCAGCTTGGGGCTCCCCATCCCTGTCCCTGGGGTCTCCCTGGATCAGGGACCATTCTGGGGGGACTGGAGGGTGCTGGAACACCTCACCCATCACCAGCATGGAGATGCTTCCTGTCACATTTTCCCCAACAGTTTTCTCCCTCTGAGATTTAGATTTTGCAGAAAGAAGGAAAGGGGATGTTGGTGCAATGGCAGAGTCAGGGTTGTGGCTGTCTGTGGCACCAGCTGGACCAGAGGTGGTTTGAGGTGACACTGAAACGATCCTGCTGTTCCTGGGATGGTTTCCTGGGGATTGCAGACCTCCAGCAAACCATAATTTTCATTTCAGGAAATTAAACACTCCGGGGACAGGGGGGGATGATGCTTCAGGAGCTGGATGTCAGTGCCAGGAAGAGTCCATGGATGTTGGATGGGTTCTAACGCCACAACTGGGGTACCTGCATGAGAGTTTGGGGCCGGTGGGAGACCCCACCCACAGCAGGGCACTGGTGCACACACGTGTGCAGGGCTGACTGGGGGAGCTGAGGCCGTGTTCAGCTTCTTTCTGTGGCCTCTGAACATCAGCCTTGAAGTCAACCTTCTTTCCTGGAGGGAAAAAAATAGTAGTTCTGACATTCCAAGAAATCCCAAAGGGAAAAATACTGAAAATTAAATGGCTTGGTCTGCGTCCAACTCGCTTACTCAGGGGAGATAAATGATTTCGTATGCTAATGACCATTCCCTCAAATCTCTGACATTTTCTTACAATGTACTTAAGTACAGTTTGTTTTGCTTTCTGTCTCCACAACAATTACGAAGATTTATATTTTATTGCTCCGGTTGTGTTTGCCAGGACCACACTTCCTTTCCTTTTTAAAGGCGCAGGGATATTGTCTGGGACGGCGCAGAACGGCGCTTTTCCGAGCAGCTACAAGGAAAATAAACAAGGCTGAACTTATCTGGTGGAAGAGGGCAGACACTTTCACTAGGCACAGCAAAGCCAATAAAGGCTTCTGGCTCTTTTCTCCTCGACAGATCAGTACACACAGGCTCAGCAGCAGTTCATAAGCAAGACAACTCTGTCACCTTTTGTGATAACTCCAAATTAATTCCTCCTCCCGACGTGATTATGAAAGGCTCAAACCTGCCACCTTCCCTGGTGCTTCTGGTGCTGAGGGCTGATTCCCTCTGCCTACCGTTTGGCAAAGGGGCTGCCTGCGGGAGGAGGGGTGCCTGTGCTGGTCCAAGCCGGTGGGAGAACAAAGTGCCACTGTGCCCAGGGGCAGGGAGCACAGACCAGGATTGTTTGTGGTGACACCTTTCCTTGCCTCCTCCACCCATCTCCCAGCACTGCGGGTGACTCACGGCTCCATTGAGGAGAACTCGCAGGAGGAGGAGGAATTTTGCTCCCGACTCTGCCAACCAGGATGCTCCTGAACGAGCAGGGCTGGGTGAAGGCAGCAGGGAACGGAGCTGAGGTCACAGCTCGGGCTGGCACCCAGATAACCCCGGGCTGCCCTGGCACTTTGCCCACAGCTGAGGAGCCTTTTCTGTCACCCTGCCTGTGCCATGAGAGGTGCTGAGCCCCCAGGATGCTGCTGGGGCACCCCAATGCCTGCCCCTAATCCATTGTTCTCATTATTTAACACCCCGTGGTGCTTTAAGAGCACCATCCCCTTCCAGACCTGCTGGCGTGGCAGACACGGGGTGGTCAAGGATGTCCCTGACTCACTGGCTGCCCAAACCCTTGGGAAGTGACCACGGGAGCTTTGCTGCTCCTCTCCAGCCCAGCCCTCACGAGGGGTGGTCGTGTGTGGGAATTCGGCTCCGTGACCTCACGGCAGCTCCTGTTTGTACAGACACGGGGAGAATCCACTGATTGTGGCTTTCTTGGGAATCATTTGCAGCCTGTGAGTAATGTGGACCGCAAGATGAGAAAAAAAAAAAAACCTAAAAAGGGAAACTTAAAAAAGAAAGGAGAAAAGACAGTGGAGTCAGTGTTTTCTGTGCTCTGGACATCTTGAGCAACAGCATTCCCAAAAGTTCTTCCTTCAAATGACCTCTACCAGCTTGGAAATGGAGAGCCTGGTGAAAGATTATGGTGAAGAAAATCCCTCTCTTTCAGGATCATCACCATTTGCATGGATTCCAGCAGAAAAATGCAAAGTGGTGGTGATTGCAGTGTGATAAACGTTTGTGCTCTCATTTGAACAGTTTAAAGAAGTGCACAAGCACTGGCATTAGCTGGAAAATTTCCACAGCCAAACTTCCTAACTGTCCCCTCTCTAAAATGACTTAGGCTAAGGAATGTGTATTGTATATTCCCTATTACATGCCCTTTATTATGTTTTCTATGATGGAGTCAGAATTTCAGGTTTTGATTCCTGTCCCCATCCTTAAACTTCCTGCATGACCTTGGGAAAGTCTCCTTGTGCTTCTGTTTATCACTCAGTACTTTGGGAAAAGGAAATAAGAATGTGGGATCCTCTTTTGTGGGATGCAGAACACATCTCACTGCCAAAATCTGGGCGAGAAAAAAATGCCAATCACTTCCACAGCTGATGAAAGGGCAGAGGGACACCACGAAACACATTGAAAACTTGAACAGTTCCCAGTGGTTCTGAAGATATTTCGGGTTTCTCACCACTAGCCAGCCTTCCTCTGCCATTTGCTCCTGGTGTCTCCCAGCAATTCCTTGTGCAGTGCTCATCCCAGCAGTCTTCATCTGGTGCCAGCTGAAATGCTCAGCCATAATAAAGATATTTTATTTCAAAGCTTCCCCCTCTGCTCAGGGCCAGAACGTCTGAGCATCTTCCACCGTGCCTCTGCTGACAGCAGGAATAATGGCAATAAAAAAGGCAAAGCAGCAGAAGAGTTCTCAGCTTGGGCTTGGTTTACACGCTGCTCATCTGAGCTGGTTTTGGGAGGAGAGGGGATTTTGCTGGTTGGATTCTGCAGTTCAAGGTGTGCTGAGGGCAGAGCCCACCTGCCTGTGGAATAAACACTGGCAGGACCTCCAGTGTCACCCCTGTGATGTGGCTGTGGCTTCCTGTCCCCATCCTCCCCATCCTGGCCAGGCCACCAGCGTGGGCAGCATCTCCACTGAGCAGAACAATAAAGCCTGAGCTCCCAATTCCCAGGGGGAAAACGTAAATGGGGAGATCTTGCCTAAAAATATGGATTATGAAAGTGCATCCATTTCTATTGTCTCAGCTATTGAAACGTCGTGTGAGCTGAGCTTAATCAGACACACATTATTTGTGTCTCTGTGGATGGAATTCTCTGGCCTCTGCTCCCCAGGTCACAGCAGATGATCTAATGGTCCCTTTGGCCCCGAAATTCCCTGGAACAATGAAACGTGGGTTTCATTAATGGAGCTCGACTTTTGGAAGAATGAAATATGAGCTGCACATATCCTAATAATGCATCTTTTCAGATTCCTAAGGAATTTGTCCATCTTTTTGCCAGACTGCAGCTTGTGGGGTGAGGCAGGGCCATGATCTCCCTCCCTTGGGAACAGAGCCCTAACCCAGCTTTGTCTATTGAAAGGCAGATGTCTGCATGCTCTTGTATGGACTTCTGACCATCCAAAACCAAGTATCTGAGGAACCTTAATCTCCTTTTTTTCTCCTTTCATCCATGGATTCTATAACTGCTGTTGTCCATTCTATGCATTGTGTCAAACCCCAGACCAAAGTCCTGTTCCTGGGCTTTGGTTCCCCCATTCTCTCTGGTGACCTGCTCTGACATCAAGACAAGGACAGGAGAAGGCTTTGGGGTAACCTAATTATGGGGCATTCTCCTGGGAGTTGGACTTAAAGATCCTTGTGGGTCCCTTTCAACTCAGAATATTCTGTGATTCTGTAATTGCTTTCCTGTACCTGAAGTGATCCTGCAAAAAAGAGGGAGAGGGAAGTTTCACAAGGAGCTGCAGTGACAGGGGCGGGGGAACAGCTTCACCCTGGCAGAGAGCAGGCTGAGATTGGATATTGGGATGAAATCCTTCCCTGTGAGGGTGCTGAGGCCCTGGCACAGGGTGCCCAGAGAAGCTGTGGCTGCCCCTGGATCCCTGGAAGTGTCCAAGGCCAAGTTTGATGGAGTTTGGAGCAGTCTGGGCTGGTGGAAGATGTCCCTGCCCATGGCAGAGGGTGAGATCCAGATAATTCATAAGACCCTTTCCAATCCAGGCAATATGATCTGAATCATCCCAGGGTGATTCTGGAAATACAACCCCTGTGGATCTACTGGCACGTGGTGAAGAGCTGCTGGTTGTCCCAATATCCATAAATCCTGCAGAACCCCACCCTGTGCTCCTCTCCTGGCTCAGCCCTGAAGCAGGGCAGGGCTGGAGGAGGCGGCTGCAGCCTGGCACACGAGAGGTTAAACACACAGACATTCAGCAGGGAATGCCACCAGCGAGAGATGGCACCGGGGGACACTGCCAGCTGTCACCTCAGAGCAGCCACAGGAGCCAGGCTTCTTCCTCCAGCTCCAACCCTGTGTGACCTCCTCGCTGAATGCCTGTGGATGTGCACAACCACTGTGGAGAGTCCCAGACTCAGGAGTCGTCTGATTTGTGTGTGAAAGACCAAGAACAAAACAAAACAAAACAAAAGCTGCAGAAGGATCGAATTGCAAAAGCCACCCCCCCCTCCCCTGCAGGCCGTGATTACAGACAATACCTTCCGTATTTCCAAGAGGGAAGTGATCTATCCTTCCCAGGGCAGGCCCAGGACAGCTGTCATGCTTTGTGGCTGCCCTGGCTGTGCAATGATGTCATTTCAGAGAAGGAATCAAAGATTGGCTTCAGCTTGAGGAGCTTCAGTCGCTCTGGTGTTTTTTAAACTTTGCCTTCTTTTCCTTTTTTTTTTTTTAAATTTATTTTTTGCCTTAAAAATTTCACCCAGAGATGTTTCCAAACCCCAGAGCCTTCCCTCCCCTCTGGCTCTTTCCCTGCTGTCCCGTGCTGGCGCCGGGCACTGGATCCTTACTGGGAAACGGGGAGGTCACACAGTTTACTGCCAGCCACAGAGACCTCTTTGGCCAGGGCGTGAATCACCCTGGAGAGAGGCTCATTTTCTGCACCACCTCCCGAAAATGTCAGAGAAAAATAAACCCCACTGTGTGACTGGAATGAGGCATATTCCGGGCCTGTTTGTTCTGTAGGCAAAAAGCCACTACCAAAGCGAGCAGGGTTAGCTATAGGTTCCAAAAAAATCTGCTTTGCCAAGGGTATTGTATGTGGAGGAGGACTGGCAGGTTCTCCAGGCTGGAATGCCCCTGTTTTCCAAAGGAACAGGCTCTTCTGGCACGTCCTGAGCAATCCAGAGTCAGATGGGCAACCGAGGGAGTGACACAGAGCCAGCAAGGGGGATGTCACCATGGCAAGGGGGAAAATCAAATGTAACACCAGTCCTGAATATCCCCAAATTCATGAATCTTCCTCCTGAAGCAGGAGGAATCGCCCCAGTCTTGGCCTGGTGCCCAAATCCATCCTGGGTTATCACTCAGCCAAGCTGGTCTGTCAACACTGAGAGTTTCCACCTCTGAGGATGGGCTGCAGGGAGCCAAAATCTGTCACCTCTTTCCTCTGCCTCATTAGATCCTGCCTTTCACAGGATGCTGGAATCAAGGTCCATGTGTTCCTGGACAGATAAATCCCCTTACACCACCAAATAATGGGAATTCTAACACAAGGGCCTGTCTGTGGGCCTGATGTTTCCACGTTCCCATGCAAAACTTTATGAGGCGGGAAGTGCAACAATTAAGGAAAAGTTTTACAAAAAAGCACCAACTAACTTTTTACAAGGGCTCTTGGGGGCAAGTCTGTCACCATCACTGGGGTTTGCTGAGCCTCAGCATCAGGGTTTTAATACTGGGAAGAGCTTTTGGGCTGCTGGGAAAGGAAGGATTTCCCATCTCACCTGTGGGGCTGGAAGGGCTTTGATGAACACATTTCTGTAATGCAGGGCCCAGCTTGTTAAGGTTTAGCCACCAAAGCCCATCTGCAGCTTTCAAACTGGAATATCCAAAAACATGAACCCCCTTTGAGCAGCTTTATTTAAGTTTTGTAGGAACTCACGAGGCTGAGAAGGTTTGTTTAGGTGGATTCAGCTTCACCAGTTGATGAAGAATTTGACCCGATGAATGGCCTTGTAATCACACCAAGTTTGAGCAAAGCATGGAGACCAGAGTCACACTTCTGGCAGTGAAAATATATAAGAAAAATACCCTTAAATATATATAAACAGAGTGAAAATGTGTAAGGCTACCTCCAAACTCTCTCCCAGCCTCCAAAAGGATCCCTTGCAGTAGGTGATTATGTGTGTTTGTGAACTTTAACCTGCTGTTGGCCTGATCTTGGCAGAGCTGAGCTTCTTTACTCTCCATGACTCCAGCATTCATTCCCATGCTGTCCCTCTGGCTGGGGGAGCAGGGTTCCTCCTCTGGGGTCTCTCCCCTCTCTGTGAGATCATTGACACATTTGCACTTCTGTTCCCAGGCTGCTCCAGCACCAGCCCTACCTCCACCGGCCGAGTGTCGATTCCCACACTTGGGAATGACAATTGCCGTGGTAATTTTAAAGGTATTTTTCATCCACGAGGAGCCAAGACCTTTTTAAAGCAGCGACGTCAAGGGAATATTTGCTTTATAAAATTTCAGCAGGAGGGGATGGCTGTTGGTACACTTTGTGTTCCCTTTCAACTTCAGCTCCGTTTTCTGCCCTCGCAAGGCAGAGTTTTCTGTGTAAGCAGCTGCTTGTGTGACTCCTTTTCCTCTTCCCTGCAAATGCTGGGCACCTCAGAGCCCAAGAAGCCACAATTGGGAATGCATTCAGAGACCATTAGTGCAGGAAGTCGGGTCAAATCCAAAGAAACCATGAGGCAGTAAGTTGGAAAACACGGGGATGAATGGCCTTTTCATACGGCCGCTTTCAGGTGGAGTTTGTTTTTGGATTAAAGGAGTTTATTCAGGTATTCACAAATATCCCAGCTCTCTGAACTGGCTGGAATGTGGAAACCTCCAAGTCATCATCAATTGCCGTAAAAAGGGATTGGCGTGTTCCAGCCAGGGAATAGAGGGATGAAAGGGTGGTAATTAGGTGACACGCCTTCAAAAACGGGGATGAAAGGCCCAAAAACGTCCTCAAAGACGCGAGCAAGGACGAAAATCTCAAATCACCTCTTTCTTCACCGGCAATTGCCACGTTCCAGAAATGTTGGTTTCAGATGTTTTGTGCTCGCCGAAGTCCCACATCATTTCCACCCATCCCCACTTTGCCTTCTTGGCTGGGGAGTTAAAAAATAAAAGGCCCAACACAAGTGAGATGTGGCAGAGCCTTGTTCTCTTCCATCCCAGGGATGGCTGTGTCCTGGGTAATATAAAAATATAAAATATAAAAGGGAAGTTTGGATGGTCGAGGTGTGATGCCATGGAAAATACTGACTTTGGCAAGGCCGTGCTCAGAGATACAGCCACGATTTTTTGCTTTTGGACACACCAAAGAACTCAGCTGCTGACCTGAGTTCAGGGAAATCAGGATTAGAAATCAAAGCAGAAAGAAACTGGAGAGGTGGATCACCACAGGAATCAAATACTTGTGGAAAACATCCTTGGGGAAAGAGAAAATGCAGCATTTTTTTCCCCCTGTTAGGAGAAGTGTGGGGATTATGTCCTTTCTTCCCACCTGAACTTCCAGGAATGGCACCTTTTAGTGACCTGCAGGTGATGACCTCAAAGTGGCTCAACAAAAACCTCAATATTTCCAGCACAAACCACCTCTGGCTGTTCTCGGGGCTAACCCAGGTCACATTTGCCAAGGACCCCTCGGGTGCAATTTGCAACAGAGGCGTCAATAACTGTCCCTGCAAAGCAGCTGAAAATGTGGATTTAAAGCCCACATTCATGGCTGGGAACTAAACACCAAATCTGGTCTCTCTGCACTCGTTAGGCTCAGCTTATTTCCATCCTCATCTGCTTTGTGCTGCTGTCAGTTGAAGACCATTGTTTCCCAGCTGGGTGTTAAAAGGAATGGAAGGTTGTTGGGAGCTGGCAAGGTCCCTGGAAATAAGTGAAACCTTCTCCCCTTCTCATCCTCAGCACATAAACACTCCTTATAAACAGCAAATAGACCAGAGGAAACTCCACATTTTATACATCCTGAAGCACTTGAACCTCTGAGGGCTCTGCATTTAGAGAAACACTCAGCGTGGCTTCAGACATCCTTCAAAATAAAACCCACTCCCATTCCTATTACATAGTGGCAAATATTTGGCACTTACTAATGGTGCCTAAATTATCTTTTCTTTCCCCCCCACATGGCACACACCTCGTTCTTCCAAACCTCACAGAGTGTCTTTTTCCCCTCCCACAAGTGCACAGACACGAAGGGACCAGAGGATTCAAGCACAGCCTTGGAATCTGCTTTGAATCTGGGCTGCTGCTGGCAGGAGAGCAACATTTGAAAGGATATTATTGCTGAATTTATTACAACAGGGTAGGATGTGTGCGTTTTTTATGCAGGGGTTTCTGCTCTGACCAAGATGCTGACCCAAATTCCATTTTGGTTCTCATATCAACAATTGTTGGGTGCAGCCAGCCAACATTTTTTTTTTTTGGATGGAGCAATTTTCTACCCGCACTGGAATGCTGTCTAAATTACATGTGAAATGCAGGAATTTGGGATAAATTTACAGCTCCCCAAAAGGTGAGATATCAGATTTTGGCTTTCCACGCTTCATTTTAATAATGGCAAAGTCATTTTAATTTAGTGCCACAGAGACATTTCATTTTGATTTTCTCCCTTTGACTCATTTGGGTCAAGCAGTCCATTACATTTAATAGCATATTATTTTTACATTATGTTACATGTTCCCTGGGCCAGCACTGGCACGCGGGGTGGAAACTTGTCCCTTCCACTTCTCTGCCGCCTTTTGGTGGTTTCCATTAGCTCCACACTGCTGAAAGCAGCCCTGCTGCTCCCTTTGCTTGGGCTTTTGAAACAGATTTCCCTTGGAGATGCTCTGCTGTGCTTTTCCAAGGCTCAGCTGTGGGTGGCTGTGTCCAGCTTGGCTGAAGTCGAGTGCTGGTTCCTGAGCTGGGTGTTCAAATCTCCACAGAGATGCTCCATGTTCTCCCTCCTCATTCCCAGCTGGAGCTGAGCTGACCATGGACCCTTTGGAAAGAGTTTTTTTTCCTCCCCCCACACTGGCTCAAATCCTCTCCTGGTGTTAGGCCCTGCTCCCAGCTCCTGCAGTGTTTAGGATTTATCTGGCAGCTCCTTCCAGCTTTACCAGCAGACTTCAGTGACCCCAAAACACTCAGATATACACAAAAAAGCTGGAAGGGGAAGAAATCTCAAATCTCTTTGCTGGTGATGAAATCTTTTCCATGCTCTGGCCTGACCTCCTTGCAGTCTTTTCCTCCTTTTTTTTTCTCTTTTTCCCTCTTGGAAAGCATCTCCTTTTCTGCCTGAGCCTCCAGTGCCTCGCCAGCTCTCCCAGCCCCAGATTTTTAACTCCTGGGGGGAAAGGCTGTGTTGAAAAGCCTGAGATTTATCCTGAAGTTGCCCCTCTCTGTGTTCCATGTGTTGCTAAGTTTAGGAAGTGCCACGCTCAGCCTTTCTGGCCCTGCTGTCACCTCCTCCTCCTCCTCCTCCTCGGGTCACTCGGCCAATCCTGCCCTGCCCAGGGAGGTTGGTGTTGGCATTTCCTGCTGCACAGGAAACTCTTCTTATTCCTGAAGCTCTTTGCCTCTCCCAGGAGCTCCAGTTTTGGGAGTTTTTGTTGCTGCATTCCGGGGAATTTTCATTCTATAAATGGTCAGGTTGTACAAAGGGCTTATTCAAGATAAAAAAGCCGGGCTTAAACAGCAGCTTAGGCCGGACTGGGGAATACGTGATGGAAAACAAAGACGTGCATTTTGTCTGAGAAGGAAATGAAAATAAATTCATGGCCTGGCTGACTGTGCATTGAGGTCACTTAAATGCTGCTGGTTTTGCAATGTTGATGGTGGCTGTGTGAGGCCTGAAAAGCAAAAGGTGAGGCTCTGCTCTTTTTGAGAGGAATTGGCAAAAAAAGTCAATTTTCTTCCTCCAGGAAAGAGACAAACAGAAAACAAAATAAAACACAAAAGGGCAGGTAATTTTCCATCTGCTCATGGTACCCATAGGGGTGTTTGCAAGGGTTAAGAAAAACCTGGTGGCTCAGAACTCTGGAGATTTTGGAAACTGCACTGAAACTGTTTTGGAGACAGCTCTGAATTCTCCAGCATTCCCCATGCTTCCCATGGGCTTTGGAAAATCATCCCTGAGGCTGTCACTCAAGCACCTCCTTTCTCTGCAGCAAAAATCACCTTGAGAACAGAAATCCAATTTGTTAAGTTCCTATTCCTCTAGAGTTTCTTGAGCTTTGTGGAATTGCTAAAAGACTTTTTTTTTCTGACAGCTCTTCCAACACCATTCTGTGAGAGCTGGTTGTGCTGAGCAAGGAACAGTGCTATTATTAAATTAATGTTGTAAATGTGGAAAACACTACTTGAAGAGGATATTTCAAGTCCACTGAAATATTTAATGGTAAAAGAACAGAACTGAGTGGAAGTCCCTTCTAAATAGGGACCTTCCACTATCCCAGGTTGCTCCAAGCCCCATCCAACCTGGCCTTGGCCACTTCCAGAGGCAGCCACAGCTTCTCTGGGCACCCTGTGCCAGGGCCTCTCCACCCTCACAGTGCTTGGGAGGCAAAGTTTGCAGATTTATGGGCATCTCAGACATCTTAAAAAAAAAATAATGTGCTTGTGCAGGTGGAGGGTGGAAGGAGGAGGCAGCTGGGCCAAGGCAGCTTTGCCCCCCTCCTCAACACCAGCAAACGGTGCAGGGGCTCCTCGCCTGGTGGGAGCCGTGTCCTCCCTTGCTCCAGACCTGCAATGTGCAGCCCAGTTGGAGCAAATGGATGTGTAAACACAGCAGGAGACCTCTGCAATGTGAAAGTGAGGGGAGTGAGAGGTACCCACAGGGCCATTGTGCATTCAATGCACTGCGCTGGCTGAATAATTGCACACATTGACGGGGGGGAAGCAGCGGCGCAGGCAGGGGTTTGCTTTTAATGCAGACCAACGGCTTCCTGTTTTGGAAATCTTGCCTCTTCGGTGCACAAATGCATAGTTTTGTATGTGCATAATTTGTGGCTGTAATTTTAGAGCCTCATTAAATAGCTTGGCTGTGGAAATCAAATTGCCTTTCATCAAAATCCAGCGAGAGCTGGACCCGTTCTGTCCATCACAGCAGCCCTTCTGGTCTTCGTTACGTGGCTGAAAAGCACAAATGCAAATGGGGGCTGTGGATGTGGAGGGAGGGAAAAGGAGCTTGGAAGGGGGAATGGTGCTGGCAGAGGGTTTCCAAGAACGAGCTGGTCCTCTGAGGAGAAATGAGAGCTGCTCTGTTTTGCTGCCCGGGCAAGAAAGCAAAGGAAAGTCCTGAGTGAAGGCTTGGAGTGGGGCTGCCCAGGATCCTGTGACACATCCAGGGGCCCTGCACTGCTCAGGGGACCTTCTGCCATCTCTGCCCAGCAAAGCCAGGCCTGGCACCCGAGCACTGAGACCCTGCAGGTACCATCAACCCAACACTTCCATTTCTGGCCACCCCGAGTTACTGCAGGGGAGTTTTCTGGCAGGAGGTCCCGGGCTTGATGCCATTCCTGGGGTTGTTCCCTTCGTGTTGGAGAACACTGTAAAATAACTCATCAGCTCATGAAGTTCAGATTTATTATCAGTGTTACATGATAGGAATGAGAATGAGAATGAGAATGAGAAAAGGGTGCAGGTGAAGATGGGGAGAGGCAGAAGCTCTTTGATGCTCTACAACATTGTCCAAAGTCAGTGGATTGTCCAAATCAAAAGATTTCTTTTAGAATTTTATTTTAATCTTTATATAAAAGTATTATCCCATTGCTCCTTTCTAGTGGGATTGGCACTGAAATGAAGGCAACTGTGACATGAGAAGGGAAATCTGCCCTGCATGGTTTGTGTCCTGTGCTGATCAGAAACTCAGGCATTTTCTGGGACTTCACCTTTATCCTGCACGGCAGCAGCACAGCCTCCTTCCCTCTCCCACCCTCCCTTCTGCAATGATATTTATTTGCAGGAAAGTGGATTGGACAGAAGGAAAAACAAGTTGCAATTTCAGAAGGTCCGATGTCTAAAGGAAAAGTCTCGAAAAGGGAGACAAAATTAAAGAGATAAGACAGATGTGGAAGGGGAGAGGGCTCTTTGGCAGCTGATGAAGAAGAGGTGGGATTCCCCCTTGCTCTGATCCCTTCCATCCCAGGTTTCAGGTGTCTCCTTTGGAAGGCCAGAGGTCACGCAGGGGACAGGGCGCTCAACGTGTCAGCGATTCAAAGACCTCTGACGGAGACAAGAATGCGGCAGAGGTGTGACTGCAGTGTCACCTCCGAGCCACCGCGGCTCACATCCACTTCAAAGGCAGCCGGGAGCGGGAGCCAAACAGGGAGGCTGAAAGCTTGATGATGAGTTCTCGTGTTCTCCCCTCTGCACGTGTGAAAAGGGGCAGGAGGCACCCTCACACCGCAAGGTGAATTCTGGTGGTTTAAAGGGACTGATCCACTGGGAAAGCTCCTTTTAAAGCCAACAAGATGTCCCACTTTGCCAAGGCTGCTCCAGCCCCACGTGCAAGGGTGAAATGCAGCAGGGGAGGCTGTGCAGAGGTGTCCAGGATGGGAAGGAGCTCACAGGGTGCCTTGTCCCGCTGATATCCATCCATGTGAACGGAATAATTCCGTGTTTCCCTGATTAAACCTTGCAGCTGATGCCATTAGAGAGCTGCAGGACACGAGAACTTGTTCACCGTGGTGGAGTCACCAGCTTTCAAACCAGAGGAGCAATAACTCCTGTTAGCACACATCCAAACCCTTCATTTCTTCCTGTTTTGGTTTTTCTTTCCCCTCAGTTTTTTTTTCATCTTATCTGTGCCAAATACATCCCTCAGCATCTCCATGCTAGCCCCTGGACTTTTCCAAACAGCAGAGGAAGCAGAAATGGCTCCAAGCTTTTATCTGTGCTTTCAAAAGCATGCAAATCAGGAAACTCAACCTCAAAAGCTCGGGCTGGAAAGAGCATCCTCCCCACTGCAAAACATTTCACCTTTAATATATTCGAACCAGCCTATGAGACCGTTTCTCCTGCCAAGACAACTTTTCCTCATTAACTGTTGTGTTCCAGGAACCTCTTGGCTTGTTCTGAGCTTTTCAGCACTGAAGCAGAACACAAATGTCCAGCTCACATAGATGAGAAATTAAATCACAGCTCAGTACCTTGGCAGATGCTGAAATGCTGATAAGGAGGCAAATCCCCTGAAGGATTTTTTGAAAGCAGTCTGCAAAGGGAAAATCCTCCTGAGGGCTGAGTTCACACCTGTCCCTGCCATCCATGGAATTGTGGTGCCATGTTAATGTTGAGCACTGTGGGTTTTAACTCGTGGTTGTAAAGTGGGGATGTGATTGAGAGTCCAAGAGATGTTCAGCTGTGAAAACTAAATCTCAAGGTGATGGTTGAGAATGGTCCTGGATCCACCTGATGAGAGGGAATGAGGTTGTACCTGGATTTCCCATCAGCTCCTGGGCTAAGAAAATGGACAGGAAACTCTCCTATCCTACTAATAATGATTTATTCCCATTGACACTCAGATACTGGATAATGTCCACTCTATTTGAGCAATGAGGAGTGAGTCATGGGAGGAAAGGGACTGAAAAAAACAGTCCTTAAAACCTGATTTCTAACTCTGAGACACTTCCATGAGTTGCCTACATATCCAGGCAGGTTTTTAGTAGAAATCTTCATGCTGGTGTAGAAATAGTGCTTTGACCAGCCAGTCCCAAAAATTTTGAGCAGAGCATCTCTGCACTTCGATTTTTCCCCACTTAAACACAAGAACCAGAAATCCTCGAGGGGCAGGTGCCATGGCAATGCCTCTGCTGAAGGGCTGGTTTGTGGCTGAAGTGTCCACGCTGTGGAGGAGCCAGACTTCAAACCAGGGCAGGGCAGGAAGCTGTGGGCAGCCCGGGTTTAATCTGCTCCGTGTGTGAGTCAGAGCCCTAAATCTTCACATCTCCCGAGGCTTTTGCGCTGCTGCCACGTTGGCTGTGAGCAGCCAGCTCTCTGCTCTGCCCAGATCTGTGGCAAGGCCAGGTTGGGGATTTTTCACGTGTACTAATGGGAAAAAAGTGGTTGGGGTTGCTCCATCCCTTCCCAGAGAGGTTCAAGGGCTGCCTCGATCCCTATTTCCATCCAGACAGCTCTGGTCAAGGATAAAGACAAAGAGAGAGTTTGTTTAAAGTGGAGTAACACATAAACAAAGTGAAAGTGAAGAAATCAAAATGCCAGCAGCCAGTGAGAAGCCTTTGCTTCAGTCTCCTTCCTCGATCTGATTTTGCAGCTGCAGAAATGAGGTGGAAATGGGGACCTGGCAAGGGGCACAGGCTGAGTCCCTCACATAGCCACGATTAGGGCTCTATAAATCTCATGTCTCTGCTAATTACCCCAACAGGAAAGCATTTAATTGTGTGACCAGGACACCCTGACACAGGCACACAGCACCTTGAGCACTCACCCTAACCTGGTTACTTACCCTAACCTGGTTATCTGCCTTTGTTCCTGGACTAGTTCAATACAGATCAGCCAGAGAGATCTCTCTGATCTAACAGGGAACACTCCTGTGGGAAAGAGCTTGAACCTGTTCCAGGGCTGGCTTGGAGCTGGGTTTTACACCCTCCTTCTTCCTGATCACCTGCAATTTGTTAATTTGATGTCATTTACTTCACCAATTTTTGCCACATTCAGGCCTGGGTGTGATTTGTTTCTGAGGGGTGTTGCTGAGTTTGTGCCACTCTTTTCTTCTCCAGACTTGTCCTGCCTAAATACAGCTTTTCTAGGGGATATTAGACGGACATAAGTCCATGTAAGAGGCAAAAAATCCTCTTTTCAGCCTTGATTATAGCCCTGATTCCAATTAAATGTTGTCAGGGACTGGACATGGCACTCAGCTGACAAACTGGCCGTCAGAGGTTGGGTTTGATGATCTTAGAGTTCTTTTCCAACCTGAAAGTCTTTGATTCTGTGGTCACACTGAGGATCTCAGTCTGACCCTGCTGCATTTTAAGGGATTTTCATTTGAAGGGCAAAGAGGCACCGTGGCAGCCCTGAGTCCTCAGTGCCACCTGATGTCCCCTAAATGTCCTTGTCCTGGGCTGCATTGCTGGCTCAGGAACCACAGAATTATAAAATTATTAAGGCTGGAAAAGCTTTCCAAGATCATTAAATCCAAATTTCACCAAACTGGGTGTTTTATGGCTCTCTGTTAAAAGTTTCCCATTCACCCTGAATCCCTGCAAATCCTCCTTCCCACAAGGATCCCAACCACCTCACCTTGGTTTTCACCTCAGATGGAGGTTAAAAGTGATTTGCTCTGAAATATATCTGCCTGCAGCTGAATGGAAATTAATTAATTAAGAACAGGAAATCTTCCTAAAAGCACTGATACCTGACTGGTCACGTTTTGGATATTTCTTTTTTTTGGACATATTTCATATTGCTCATATTCCCTGATTTATGGGGACATCCTGATGGATGTGGTGTAGCAGGGACATAGCCCAAATTATTGAGATGAAACATATGAATTAATTTATTTAGCTGTGATTAGTGACAAGAGAGGGAGAATTGCAGGAGGAAGCTCTGCCAGTTCAGTGTTTTGTGCATCCTCTCCCTCCCCACATCCCCACAAACATTCCTTACCCAGGAATTCCTTACTCCTTATTCCATATTCCTCACTCCCTGTGCCAGCAGAAGCTACAACCATCACTTCTGTTTGATCCTATGGGCAACTTCTTGAAATTGTTGCTATTTTTTTTTTTTAATTAAAAAAACAAACAGTGAAAATCAGAGGGTTTGGCAGGGGACAGAGAAACCACATCTCTCCCTTCTCTCAGCTACATGTCATAACAAAACCCTGGGCCAGAGAATTAAGAAATTTTCTAAAAATGTCCCCATGATGGTTGCCAGGGTATCTGTCTGTCTGAGCATATCTGCAAGAGTTGTTTTAATGCTTTATTTTAAAATAAATGGGTTCCTTGCTTTATAATCTGAAGCATCATCAGTGGATGTTAAGGAAAACAAGATTTGCTTTTCCTTGGGAGGTGAGGAACCTCTGTAAATGTGGACAGAGATAAAAAAAAGGGATCTGGTCCTTTTGGAATGTGTTTTGAGGGACACCTGGGTGGGTTTAGCAGGCTGCAGATGGTCTGCAAGGGGTTAAAATGTTACCTGCCACCCTCCCCTGTGGGGCACTGCAAGCAGGGCTGGCTGTGCTGCCAAGAAAAGGGTTTGACCCAACTCAGGGCAGCTCGAGACCAGGAGAGGAGCTTGTGAAATGAACTATTTCACTTTTCCAAGTGCTGCAGTTATTTGCTTTTGTTTTTCCTCGGTGTTTCTGCAGGTGCACTGATGTTTCCATCAGTGGGATGACTCCCCTCACTTCAGCAGGTTTCTCCACCACCCTTAACCCCACAGAAAATCCTGTTACAGATCACACACATTATCTCTAAAATATTCATTTCAGATTCTTGGGCAGCGTGGGGAAATTGGAGTATTAACCACAAAAAAAAAAAAAGAACAGGTTATACCATTTAATTCACAGCACTGCAATGGAATCTCCCAAAATATCATCCTTTAGAGCAAACTCAGTGTGTTGTAACACTCTGAGCCTCTCCAACAGCCAGCTCATATCATCTCTCAGGAATTTATGATGAGTGCTCTGTGCCCTGTAACTTTTTTATGTCAGGTTGTTAATGGCAGCAAGCAGGACGTGTTGAACACACGTTTGGGTAGGGAAGATTAATTCCCCCCTGGCATTTGCCACTCAAAGCTTTGGGGAGGGTGGGAAAGGAACATCCTTATCCAATGCCATCAGTGCTGCTGGTTCAGTGCATCCGAAGGGATGCAGGAAACGGGATGACAATTTACAAACAAGCATTTTCCAGTGGGGAAGTGTCATAAAGCAGTTTTTGGGAATGGCCAGGCACAGCCCCCACTCTGTTTCTCAGTGCCCAGCACACATTCCCCTCTGATCCATCCTCCCTCCTCTGTCTGCTCCGTTTCATTGCCCCGCCGTGGCTTCCAGGCTGTTTTCTCACTGCATTATTTTAATGATCCTTTGACTGAGTCAGGCTGGAAGAATCCCATAAACCTCAGTGACTCTGGGGGTGATGTGGATGGGCACAGATCAGGCTGCTGCAGCCTCGCTCACAATCCTCCCTGGGGAGCCCAAACAGTCTCAAGGTTTGACCTAAAAAAAATTTGGCCGTGGCTTGAGCCGAGCCCTGCAAGGAAGCACCACAGATGGGTCTGTGTGGTCCAGCTGATAGAAGGTTTCCAACAGCTTTTCCAGCTTGACCATGACCATTTCTGCTGGAAAAGCAGAGCACTGGTGCCAGGGAGCTCTGTGGAGTGAGCACTGGAGGTGGCAGTGACAGGGAAGGGAAGGACAGCCAGTTCCAACGTGTTCTCCAGCAGTTTGCCTGTCCAGACAGGGGACATGCATGTTACAGAAATCCACTGAGCCAACCCAGAAATCAAAGCACTTTTGGCAAGGGAGGGGAGGAAATTAAAGCAGTTTCACCTGCTGCTGACAGAATAGTGTGGCACACTGCACAGACATGTGAGGGCACAGCTGGAGCTGAGGGACAGGATTTGTTGGGATGCTCCTGGCCAGCTGTGGGGCTGCTCCAGCCCTCTGAGCATGAATGCAACATCTGGGTGACTCCAGCGATGCATTCCTTGCAGCCAGCAGCAGCTGTGGTGCCCAACACGGCTTCACTGCACAGATTTCGCTTGGAACAAACAACTCTGTCACCTCTGGGTCTCATTGTTTGTTCCTCCAAATAACTGGAGCTGCCTGTGAAGCCTCTGGGATGGGTGCTGGGTGATGGGGCAGGAGGGGCTGGTGCTGGTGGTGCCAGGAGGGGCTGGCAGCCCAGGGCTCTGCCTGGGTATCACAGGGGGACAAGAGGGGACACTACAGCTGTGCCCTGTGCCTCCACTTGTGCAAGGCTCAGCCTGGCTCGTTGTGTTGGGCAGGGATGAGCTGGGATGTGGAGGGTGACAGCAGCTTTGGGATTCCTGCCTGGATTCGTGCAGACAGATCCCTGCACTTGTGGCACACAGCTCTGGGCACACAGACTCCTGCTGGGCTGAGGGCATCGTGGAGTCACTGAGGTTGGAAAAGAGTTCTGAGATCACCAAGCCCAACGTTTGAGTGATCATCACCTCATCAGCTGGACCAGAGCACGTCCACAGCCACATCCAGTGGTTTCCTCAACACTTCCAGGCGTGGTGACTCCACCACATTCCTGGGCAGCCATTCCTTGATGTGCTTGACATTTCACTGGATTAGGTGGAGCTTTGGGAGGGGTTTTGTGGCAGCTGGTTTGGGGCTGAGGCACCCCAATATCTGCAGAGATATTGATCAAGGATTAAAACCATCCTGGTGGGGTTTAGTGCTCATTGCAATCAAACAGGAGGGAGGGAGAGGAGGGTCCAAGGGTGCTGCACACCCTGGGGGAAGTTTGCCAGCTCCTGTAGGGCTGATGGGCTGCTTTATTCTGACACACTTGAAATCTGAATCATTATTATTTATGCATTGGTATTAGCAGCAATTTTACCTTTCTTTTTTTTCCCCCTCCTGAAACTCGTCCTAAAGAACAGAAAGAGAAAGATATAAGTAACACATTTTCAAATGTTCCTTCCTAGTGAATTACTTGGCCTGACATTGGAAATGAATTATTTTCCATTGTACCAGTGACCCCTGTTGTGTGTTCTATTAACACCACATGTTAAACTTTTATATTTTTAGTAAACCATGACCTTGTACATTCTCTGTCATTTCCCACTGGCACGAGTACAGCACATGTGGTACGAAAGTTAACGGTTTTCATTTGTGTACAAGAGCTTTTCTATCTCAGCCTTGTCTGAAAACACACAGGTCATGGCAATCAGGGCATCCCAGGATTTCACCAGCTACAAACAGTCACAACAAAGTGGAATATGTTTTCCAAAAAAACATATTTCTGGCATCCTGCTTTCTTCTGTTGTTGTGCAAATCCAGATGAAAATGGGATCTTGAAAGGCTGTGTTAAATTTTTTGATCGTGCTAATCCAAACAACTGTCTCCAACACATGCACAGGCAGGAGGAAATCTATAAAATGTCAGGTTTTGCTCTAAATATCTGCAGAACAAATGTGGCTCAGGAACATGACCAAGTGTGCAGGACTCTGGAGATAAAAGATGATGTCACAGAGGTTGGGTATTTTATTTCATCAAATGGTAACATTGCCCGAGACATCTAAAAAATTATGGATGATTTATGGATAGAGCCCAGGCTGTGGAAGAGAGAATAATTCCTTCCAGTTGCCCAAATTTTTCTTTTTTTTTTTTCCTCTTTTTCTTTTTATCTTTTATTTTTTTGTAGTCTGGGCTTTTTAGCTGTGAGGTTTAGGTGCACTGGAGTGTGCTCTCAGCTCACTCCTGCTCACACAGAAATGTGTGAAATGTGTTTTAACATTTGGGTTCTCCCCTGAACTCCAGCCTGTCCTGTGGGCATTTCCAGCACTGACCCCTCTCTTTCCCTGGGCTGATCCTCAGGGGTTCCTGACAATTCCTGGCAATAAGAACTCAGATCCTGGCACAGCTACCCAGGGCACTGCTGCAGGGATTGAAAAGCCACTGCATGTGGCACTTGGGGACATGGGTCAGTGTGGCCTTGGCAGTGCTGGGTGAAGAGTTGGACTCGATGGTCTAAGAGGGTTTTACAGCCTTAAACATTTTGTGATTTTGTGTTTAAGAAAAGGACAAAGCTTGAGGTCAGGTTGAGGTTTCCTCAGCTGCTTTGCTGGACTCAAGGCCAAAGCATGAGGCATCATCCAGCAAGAACTTTGCAGGTTTCCAGGGACACACAGCAGCAGTGAATGAAAAAAGAAGAGTAAAAATGTGTAATTTCATGGACTCGCAGGATGGTTTGGGTGGGAAGGGATCTTAAAGATCATTCAGTTCTTTCCCCTGCCATGGGCAGGGACAACTTCCACTGTCCCAGGGTGCTCCAAGCCCTGTCCAGCCTGGCCTTGGACACTTCCAGGGATCCAGGGGCAGCCACAGCTTCTCTGTGTCCCCTGTGCCTCACCCCCCTGTCACGTTCACCACAACATTTGCTCCCCTTTTCCTGCTGAACCTCGGTGATTTCTCCACCTGGAGATCTCATATCCCACATCAGGAGCTCAAACACTTCCCCCTCTGATCCTGGCAGTGCAATCCCACTTGGAGCTGTGCTCTTCCAGGATTCCACCTGCTCTTTGCTTCCCTCTCTTTCCCACCCACCCCCTGCAGCCTGGCACCACCTCTGAGCACTGGGAGTGCCCTGGGGTCACTGCTGGGGACGGGGACACTTGTCCCCTGCTTCCCAGGGCTCCAAGATGCTGCCTCAGACTTCCAGGCTGGAAGCTTCCAACATGACATAATCCTGGTTGTGATGTAACACCACGTCTGCCAGGACAAACTTCCAGAGTTTGGCTCAGATTCTATTTATGACAAATAACCATTGTCTCAGCAATCCCATCAAGAATTCTTTTTGTCTCCTGGTGCTGTGGCCATTGTGGCATGACTGGGGTGTTTCTAACAAAAAAAAGCACGTGGTAGTAAGGCCTTAAAAGAAATTGTGTTTGCACTCATCCTCTGTGGTAAAGCTTTTTATTTTCTTAGATTTGCCCTTTATGATTTTATTCAGAGTGGGGTTTAATGTTCTCCCAGCACTCAAGTCAGAAAACAAGAATGGAGAGGAACAGGAAGGTGGGGAACAAACATATGGGGAAAAATCATGATTGCTCAAAGGCTTGCCCTGGTTTTGGGGTGCTTCCTCTCCAAATCTTTTGCTGGGTTCATATTTATGTTTCAGGTTTGCCAAGAAAATAACTCCTGAGTTTTCTGCATTCCTGATTCCCTTGCAGCCTTAGAAAGCCCTGGAACAGGAGAACTTGGTTCACCCATGGTGATAACCAATAAAGCAGATTTTTTTCAGGGATCCCAGTTATAAATATATAGAAGTTAATAAATGGAAGAATTTTGGTATCTCTGCTGTTTAATGACAAACAAACCAACCCAGCTCCATTGATCTGCCAGGTTTGAAAGTGTGACTTGTCAGAGATGGGGGGAAATCTCCTGTCAGCAGAGATAAAAGAAGGATGGAAGGGAGGATAGAGGCAGGAAGTGATGGAGGGATGAAGAGGAAATGCAGCAGAGAGAAAAAAAAACCCCAACAAACCAAACTAACAGGATTACAGGGGAAAAAACTCTTGCAAATGAGGCCAAGAAGGAAATAGGAGATACAACTGTGGTGATGTATGAAATGTGGGGGACTCACCCCTCCAAAGGGTGTATTTGTGTTTGTAGGAGGAATGATTTAATTTTTAATTTCCAAATATGTACTACAGGCTGCCTGAGCTTGAAATCTGAAATTACTGGGGAAAAAAAATGAAAAAAGAAAAGAAAACACTGAACCATTGGTGGCAAAACAAAAGGCATGGGCTGAAATGGTAGGAAAGANAAATATATAGAAGTTAATAAATGGAAGAATTTTGGTATCTCTGCTGTTTAATGACAAACAAACCAACCCAGCTCCATTGATCTGCCAGGTTTGAAAGTGTGACTTGTCAGAGATGGGGGGAAATCTCCTGTCAGCAGAGATAAAAGAAGGATGGAAGGGAGGATAGAGGCAGGAAGTGATGGAGGGATGAAGAGGAAATGCAGCAGAGAGAAAAAAAAACCCCAACAAACCAAACTAACAGGATTACAGGGGAAAAAACTCTTGCAAATGAGGCCAAGAAGGAAATAGGAGATACAACTGTGGTGATGTATGAAATGTGGGGGACTCACCCCTCCAAAGGGTGTATTTGTGTTTGTAGGAGGAATGATTTAATTTTTAATTTCCAAATATGTACTACAGGCTGCCTGAGCTTGAAATCTGAAATTACTGGGGAAAAAAAATGAAAAAAGAAAAGAAAACACTGAACCATTGGTGGCAAAACAAAAGGCATGGGCTGAAATGGTAGGAAAGAGCTGTTTATTAAAGGGAGCTGCTGTGTGGGACTACAGAAATCCCTGCCAGGTGAGGAGCTGCCTGTACCTACAGCAGGTGTAGCAGGGCTTGATATTCAGATTTAAAAGTGCTCTGTGCTTGAGGATCTCTGGGAAAAGCAGAGGATGTGCAGATCTCTTTGCTGGGTCTGTTGCAGCCTTTCTGAAAGCAATGCTGGAAGCAAATCCATCCCCAGATCCCAAACTGCATCCATTGGCCATTTCACCCTGGGGACTGATGGCAATGTGGGCTCTGCCAGGGCAGGATCTAGAGCTCATTAGAGCAGCTCCACTGAAAGCTTCTAAATCAAAGGACTCCCTTGTCTGGGGTTTTTTCCCCAACCTGGGGGTGGCAGATCCCTCCTCAGAGGGTCCCTGGTGGGCTCTCTCCAAGGGCACCTCCCCTGCCTCGGGTGACACAAACCACAGCAGGGCTTGATGGATGCCAGAGCAGCCACTCAGGCAGACACTGGCTGGCTTTTCCACTGGAGCTCTCCCCCTGCTATTATTTATATTCCATTTCACTTGCTCACATGTAACATAAAACCAGCCTGAAGTCAGCAGCCCCATCCAAGCACGGGCCAGCCAGGCTGGAGGAGCCCTCTCTCCCTTTCCTTTCTCCCTCTCTCCCATCGTTCCTGCAGGCAGGAATAAGGCTGGCTGTTGTCAGCCATCCCCAGTGGTGGCCCAGCACAGCCTGGGTGCCAGTTCAGTGGCTGAATATGGGCCCTGTTTGTGGGTTTTTTTTTTTTCAGAGTGGCAATTTTCAAGGGGGTTGGAAGAGCTGTTAAAATTAGCGTCGAGAATTTCAGCCGCAGAAAAGGTCCTTTCACCTCATTCTTCAAAAAGCCCTGTTGTTTCCCAGAGCAGCCAAGCCCTTCCAAACCAGCCTGAAAGCCTCAATTTCCATCTGGGAATGGAAATTCAGACCCCAGAATGAGGCTTGGACAGGTTTTGGTGGGATCAGGCTCATTTCCATGGGGGTGTGAATGGCACCTGCCAGCAGGGACAGCATCAAAATCCATTCCCTTGGAAAGGCTGAGCAAACCCAGCTGAGCTGGAGAGGGATTGGAGGGAATGGTGCTGCTCCAAGAGGATACAAATCTCCACCTCAGCATCAAGAGAAATAAACATCCCCTTCAGCACTGATGGCTCCTGACATCCCAGGGTCTGGGCAGCATCGGGAGGGAGGAAGGTGATGCTTTCTGACAGCTCAGCGTGACATCTGGCCACATCCCCTGCCCAGGAGGGGAAAGAAACAGGGATTCCCTAAATACTTGGCAGCAGTAAAATGGGATTCTTCATGACTGCTGCAAGTCCTACAGGATCTGCACCAGGCTCTGAGTGAGCCCACGCTGTGGGCAGAGGGGTTTGGGTCGGGCTCTTTGCTGAATTTGGGAAATGAGTGGAAGATGAGGAGTCTGGAGACACGAGGATTAGTTAGGTTCCTCCAAAAGCTGCTCATTTGAAATTCAGGCCGAGGTCTCTTGAGTCAGCAGAACTCAGTGGGAGCTCTCACAAAAATAGGGTCTCTTTTGAAAATCCTCGTGCTTCCTGTTTGTGCAGGCGCCGTGAGAACTGCCTTTCCCATGGCACGTCTGGGCTGGAAGCAGGAAGTGGATGGGAATTTGGGAACAAGGAATAATTGCTAAATAAAATAAAATTAAAAAAAAAGAAAAAAAAAGAGAGAAAGATAATCATTCATATTTCTTTTTTCCCTCTCAGGCTAAAAGAAAGCTTTGTGTGGTTTGGTGTCCTGTTAGTCAGCTGTCCTTAACCAGGTTTTGGGCTGGATGATCCATGTGGGATTCAATGATCCATGTGGGTCCCTCCCAGCTCAGGATATTTTCCATGTCCTGGGGTGCATCCATCCNGTGATGTATGAAATGTGGGGGACTCACCCCTCCAAAGGGTGTATTTGTGTTTGTAGGAGGAATGATTTAATTTTTAATTTCCAAATATGTACTACAGGCTGCCTGAGCTTGAAATCTGAAATTACTGGGGAAAAAAAATGAAAAAAGAAAAGAAAACACTGAACCATTGGTGGCAAAACAAAAGGCATGGGCTGAAATGGTAGGAAAGAACTGTTTATTAAAGGGAGCTGCTGTGTGGGACTACAGAAATCCCTGCCAGGTGAGGAGCTGCCTGTACCTACAGCAGGTGTAGCAGGGCTTGATATTCAGATTTAAAACTGCTCTGTGCTTGAGGATCTCTGGGGAAAGCCGAGGATGTGCAGATCTCTTTGCTGGGTCTGTTGCAGCCTTTCTGAGAGTAATGTTGGAAGCAAATCCATCCCCAAATCCCAACCTGCATCCATTGGCCATTTCACCCTGGGGACTGATGGCAATGTGGGCTCTGCCAGGGCAGGATCTAGAGCTCATTAGAGCAGCTCCACTGAAAGCTTCTAAATCAAAGGATTCCCTTGTCTGGGGTTTTTTCCCCAACCTGGGGGTGGCAGATCCCTCCCCAGAGGGTCCCTGGTGGGCTCTCTCCAAAGGCACCTCCCTGCCTCGGGTGACACAAACCACAGCAGGGCTTGATGGATGCCAGAGCAGCCACTCAGGCAGACACTGGCTGGCTTTTCCACTGGAGCTCTCCCCCTGCTATTATTTATATTCCATTTCACTTGCTCACATGTAACTTAAAACCAGCCCGAAGTCAGCAGCCCCATCCAAGCACGGGCCAGCCAGGCTGGAGGAGCCCTCTCTCCCTTTCCTTTCTCCCTCTCTCCCATCGTTCCTGCAGGCAGGAATAAGGCTGGCTGTTGTCAGCCATCCCCAGTGGTGGCCCAGCACAGCCTGGGTGCCAGTTCAGTGGCTGAATATGGGCCCTGTTTGTGGTTTTTTTTTTTTTCAGAGTGGCAATTTTCAAGGGGGTTGGAAGAGCTGTTAAAATTAGTGTCGAGAATTTCAGCCGCAGAAAAGGTCCTTTCACCTCATTCTTCAAAAAGCCCTGTTGTTTCCCAGAGCAGCCAAACCCTTCCAAACCAGCCTGAAAGCCTCAATTTCCATCTGGGAATGGAAATTCAGACCCCAGAATGAGGCTTGGACAGGTTTTGGTGGGATCAGGCTCATTTCCATGGGGGTGTGAATGGCACCTGCCAGCAGGGACAGCATCAAAATCCATTCCCTTGGAAAGGCTGAGCAAACCCAGCTGAGCTGGAGAGGGATTGGAGGGAATGGTGCTGCTCCAAGAGGATACAAATCTCCACCTCAGCATCAAGAGAAATAAACATCCCCTTCAGCACTGATGGCTCCTGACATCCCAGGGTCTGGGCAGCATCGGGAGGGAGGAAGGTGATGCTTTCTGACAGCTCAGCGTGACATCTGGCCACATCCCCTGCCCAGGAGGGGAAAGAAACAGGGATTCCCTAAATACTTGGCAGCAGTAAAATGGGATTCTTCATGACTGCTGCAAGTCCTACAGGATCTGCACCAGGCTCTGAGTGAGCCCACGCTGTGGGCAGAGGGGTTAAAAACGGGCTCTTTGCTGAATTTGGGAAATGAGTGGAAGATGAGGAGTCTGGAGACACGAGGATTAGTTAGGTTCCTCCAAAAGCTGCTCATTTGAAATTCAGGCCGAGGTCTCTTGAGTCAGCAGAACTCAGTGGGAGCTCTCACAAAAATAGGGTCTCTTTTGAAAATCCTCGTGCTTCCTGTTTGTGCAGGCGCCGTGAGAACTGCCTTTCCCATGGCACGTCTGGGCTGGAAGCAGGAAATGGATGGGAATTTGGGAGCAAGGAATAATTGCTAAATAAAATAAAATTAAAAAAAAAGAAAAAAAAAGAGAGAAAGATACTGTTATTTCTTTTTCCCCTCTCAGGCTGAAAGAAAGCTTTGTGTGGTTTGATGTCCTGTTAGTCAACTGTCCTTAACCAGGTTTGGGCTGGATGATCCATGTGGGATTCAGTGATCCATGTGGGTCCCTCCCAGCTCAGGATATTTTCCATGTCCTGGGATGCATCCATCCAACACAGTCTGGTGCAAGCCAGGGCTGGAAATTGTGTTGTGTTAAAAAACATCATCCTGGGGTGTGTGACTGCCCATGGGCTTGGGATTCATTGGGAGAAATCCTGATGTGAGAGAGGATTCAAACTGAGATCATGGGGAGAAAATCCTGATGTGAGAGGGGATTCAACCTGGAAATTATGGAGGGAAATCCTGTTGTGGCAGGGGATTCCAATTGAAATCACAGAGACAAAATCCTGCTGTGAGAGGAGATTCAAGCTGAGATCATGGAGAGAAAATCCTGCTGTGAGAGGGGATTCAACCTGGAAATAATGGAGGGAAATCCTGTTGTGAGAAGGGATTCAATCTGGAGATCATGGAGACAAAATCCTGCTGTGAGAGGAGATTCAAGCTGAGATCATGGAGAGAAAATCCTGCTGTGAGAGGGGATTCAACCTGGAAATAATGGAGGGAAATCCTGTTGTGAGAAGGGATTCAATCTGGAGATCATGGAGACAAAATCCTGCTGTGAGAGGAGATTCAAGCTGAGATCATGGAGAGAAAATCCTGCTGTGAGAGGGGATTCAACCTGGAAATAATGGAGGGAAATCCTGTTGTGAGAAGGGATTCAATCTGGAGATCATGGAGACAAAATCCTGCTGTGAGAGGAGATTCAAACTGAGATGATGGAGAGAAAATCCTGCTGTGAGCTGGGTTTCAAACAGATCATGGAGAGAAAATCCTGCTGTGACAGGGGATTCAAACTGAGATCATGGAGAGAAAATCTTGCTGTGAGAGGGGATTCAAACCCTCTCTGCCAATGCTGTTCCAGTGAATTCTGCTCCAAATCAAGAACTGAGAATGTGTTTGCAGAGCATGACTTTCACCCATTCTCACATGGTTGGACACCCCTTGACACCCCCTGGAAATCATGGAATTGTGGAATCTTTTCCAGGCTGGAAAAGATCTCCAAGATCATCAAGTCCAACCCTTGACTGGTCCCCACCTTGCCAACCAAACCACAGCTCCGAGTGCTCCTCCAGATCTCTTTGAGGATAATTGACATTATTTGGCTGCTTGCCCATTATTTTGAATATCTAGATAATTAATTATCAAATCTGAACAAACATGTAAACCTCAGAACACTGAATTTATTCACATGGGTGATTATTTAGAAATATTTTTGCTGCATTTTTTTCTTTTTTTCGTTTCCACCATGGCCACCTTCAAATTGGTGCTTTTTGGGCATCATTAAGGGAGCTGGTTTCAGGCTCATTAAGACCTGAGAATGAGTATTTTGATCATTTTAATTTATAAGATGAACACCGTATAAATTTTGGCAGGATGACCTTGATTAAATTATTGGCTGCTGTTGTTGTTTAGGCCATAGACAAAGAAAATATGTTCAGTTTAAAGTCCCCAAACCTCTGGCTACATCAGTTGTTTGGTTTTTTTTTTTGAACATTTGCTCTTCCTGGATGTTTTCTAGAATTCCTGTTGACACTTTTAAAAATGATTTTTTAAATTCTTTGAGGGAATCCCCCATAAAGACCATTCCTACACAGTAAGAATATACAAATTGTGACTTTGCTGATATTGTTCTGTGCAGAGCTGGGATTTTTTTTTGATAACTCGAGATTTTTCAACCCCTTGGCAGAGGGATTTAGCACCACCCACATGCACCAGGTCACTCAGTACCTTCATTTTAAGGTCCAGGGTGACAAAAGGAATTTCCCTTGGATATTGCAGGATTCTCCTGCATTAAACATTCCCTATCACAACACAGCATTTCCTGCCATCACCTCCCTGCACATGCAGAAAATAAAAACCTTAAAAGATTTCTGGAACAAAGGAAGAGCACAGCCCAGCACAAGCTAAATATTTTTATTTTGGAGGTTTAGAAATCTGCAGGTTTTGTGGCACAAAAAGTATTTACCCTCACATCAAGAAGTTTGGTTTTTTTTTGGTAAAATGTGACAAAACATCCCCAGTGCTGCTCTGGCTCCCCTGGGGCTGTGGATTCTCACAGGGACAATGTCACCTGTGGCTCCTGCTTCACCCTGAACCCATCCCTCTGTGCCTTCCCCCCTTTGGGGAGGACTCATTTATCTCCCCCAAGGTCTGGCAGGGTGCAGAGCTCCCTCTGGGAATGCTCAGGGCAGGGCTGCTGATGGATGCAGCTATTCCAGGGCTTGGGGAGGCACCGCTGCCCTGGGAGACAAATTGTGTGCTGCTGATGGGAGCTGGCCCTGAGCCACTGCCTGCAAACCCCCAGCTCGTGTTCCAGGGCACCTCTGCTGTTCTCAGCCCCCTCCTGGGTTAGGAACTCTCTGGGACGGGGTGTCCCAATCCCAGCAGAACCCGTGTGTCCCCATTCCTGACACCTGTGTGGGGCTGCTGGATGCACACAGGGATTCCTGGCTCCTCTGCAGCAGCTGCTGGCCAGATGTTGTGTCCCCTCAGAGCTCTGGGGACAGTTTAATCCCCTGGCACAGGGTTTTCCAGGCCTTGTCCCCACCCTTCATGTCAGCTCTGTGCTTCTTTCCCTTCCTCACCCCCCTGGATCCCGGCCTGACCTGGCCCCAGGGATCCACCCACACCTTGCTTTGGCTCACCCACCAAACTTCTGCCCCTTCAACAGCAAAATTCATCCTCAGTGAGCTGCAACCACTGAAATTTGTCTGTGCATTAGGGTTCTTGGGGCTTTTCCCTTGTTTGTATCCAAAATCCACCCCGAGGAAAATATTTCTGTGCTCTGCAATCCCCCTGGCACTGACATTTGTCCCTGTGCTTCCAAACACCCCAATCCCATCCTGACTCCCAGCCTTCCATCTAAGGAAGGAACTCTCTGGGACTGGAAATCCAGGAAATGGGAATGAACTTTTCAGGCCTGTCTGCCTCATAAGGATCTAATCCTGCTCAAATTTGAGTCCCAGGGGGAGCTGGATTAGAGGGATTTGACCACAGAGCCCTCCTGCAGTCAGTGCTTTTGCAGGAGAGCCTTCAGAAAAGTCCAGCAGTCCAAAAAATAAAGCTCACCCTAGAGAAAGAAACAGATGTGATGCACATAAAGTTATTTTTTTCTCCTTTACCCACCAGTTGTGGTGTTATGGGGGCACCACACTTTGAGAAAACTGTGGGGATCTGAATCCAACATGAACCACGACAACAGATTTGAGGAGAACTTGAACTTCAGGAGAGGTCTGAACCCCAGGAACAGGAATTTTAACCTGCCCACTGAACCTGGAGCATTCTGGCTCCCAAATCCTCATTTTGATTTCTCACCCACCTTGCAAGGAAATCTGAAGTACAGCCCAGATGCCCTCAGACCTTTGGATTACAGGTTTAAGGAAAGCAGAGAATTTTAGGGAGCTGCAGAGAGTTTTAAAAAGTGCCAGGGTCTGCTTGGTAAGGGGAGATATTTTTGCCCTCTAAAATATCTCATAATAAATAATAAAATGTTTTGCTCAGTGTTGAAAACCTCCCCTCAGCCAAAATGATCCCACAAAGCATTTTTATTTAAAAATGCAAACATTTATTAATAAATGGGCTCCCAAAGCAGCAGCTCCTTTGCCACCCTGCCTAAAGCACTGGGAGAAAATGATAAAACTGGATTGCAGAGTCAAACATCACACAATTAACCAAGAGCTGGAACTGTGTGTCTGCAAATCATTTTGATCTACTTCAGATGAGATCCTGCTCCTTTGCTGAGGTTGTTTTTGAGCCTTTTCCTGCTCCTCTCTCCTTTTTCTCCAGGCATCATTCAGGACCCTCCAAGGGCACTGGGAGTTTTTCTCCTTGAATGGAATCCTAAATAGGAGCTGCCTTGGATTTTAATGCAAAGGGATCAAAAAATAAAGAATCATAAACCAGCCCCAGGAGACTCCAGCTGCCATTTGGTGACTCAAAGTGTCAAATTTTAAATTTTAAATCTTTAAAATCCCTCCAGCCTCTGCAATGATGTGAAGTGTGGAGCTGTTAGAAAGGCACTGGAGAATCTTTCCATGTGCTTCTATCAGGTGTTTGCTTCTCTGTGTCAGAAACCAGCTCCAAGGATATTTCCTTGGGAATAACGAAGGCTGAGGAGGGAACAATCCCCTTTTAATAAACCTGAGCATAATTTAACCCTGCAGGGATCCCCTCGCTGCCACAGCTCCACAAAAGGGTGACAAAGGAACAAGACATTTTTATCTTCAAGCCTGTGAAAGCTTTTTAATGGTGAAAACCCCTCAGGAATATTTTACAGAGCATAAATAAACCAGAGAGTTCTCCTTTCCTGCAGTGCCAGGAAAATCTAAAATAGGGAAACTTCACACTGCTTATGTGGTATTTTATTTCTATTTTATTTTTTTATATGACAGATTATTATAATCCACATTTTTAGATGTATTTATGATATTACATGATAGCTCTGGAAGCAGGAAGAACTGAAAATGCTGCTGAAGAATTGTTATTTCTTAAGGGCTGACAGAAATAATCATCTTTCACCATTTTCCCTGTTCCCAAATGCTGTGGGAGCAATCCTTGAACTTTTTCCTCAAATGGTGGAATTCCCACTGGAGGGGCTGGGAGGCTTGAAAGGTTCAAGCCTCTGTTTTTACAAGGCAACAAATGGCAGGAGTTAAAAAAAAAAAGGCAAGAAAAGAGAGGCAAAAGGGGAAAAAAGAAGAAACATTTTTCAGCTTCTACTCTCTTTAAAGGCAGTTATATGGGATTTGCTTTCTTTTTAATGTTCCTGTCCCCTTTTCCAAGCTGGGGTTGAGTTCAGAGGGAGGAATTTGAGGATGTGGGTGACCCAGCCCCGCTGGCATTCCCGGGAAAGGGGCTGGCAGAGTCGTGGGATTGCTGGGAATTCACCCCAAATACCGAGTCAGGAGCAAACCCGAGCTGCCCGAGGGCTCAGCAGCTTTGGGATGTGCTGGGAGGAGGGAGGTGTTGTCAGGAAATCTGGATTTTCAGAGGGAAAACCCCAGCATGGGGCCACAGTGGAACCTTCACTCTTAAAAAGGAACTTAAGGAGGCAAAGCTTCATTTCCTGACATTCAAGAACTTTATTAAAATTTGTTTTCCCCCCTTTTACTGCATCAAGAGTTGGCAGAGCAGGAGAAGCAGCCTGAGTGTGGAAGGGCTTTTTGGAGGGGAATCCAAGGAATCAAATCAATGGGAGGGAGGTTTTAAGCTCTTGCAGGTTCACCTTTATCTGAGATGTACCAATAAAATCACTTTTTCTGCTGCACAGTCATAAATTGAGTTTCTTATCTCAGAAATGCCATGGAGCATCCAAGGAAATGGCCAAAGGGGTGGTTTGGGACAACATTTGGTCACCAAGCACTTTCCAAAACCCTGACTGACAAATCAGTGGCAATAGAAATGTCACTTGGATAAACAGCAGCAGTTAACAAGAAAATTAAAAATGACACCTTGAAGATCTGAGTTTTAATCTTTCATTCATCCCAGTAAAGATAAGTGAGGTTTTCTTTCCAATATATTTATTTTTTGGGGGTTTTTGGTAGCTTAAATGTGTGAGAAGAGGACAAGGAGAAGGGGGCAATGTTTTTTATTTGTGCTTTATTTTATGTCCTGCTCCTGCCACTGCATCATAAAGTTATCCCACACAATATCTGCCTTTAAGGATGTCAGATTAATACTAATTAAAAATATACTGAAATGCAATTTGAAAGCTTTCAGCTTCCTTTTCTTTCTTAATTAATATTCTGAAAGCTGTCAGGACAGGCTGCTCCAGGTATCACTGCTGTTCCTAGGAGGGATGGGATGGATTTAGGTAGAGGCAAACAGGGAATTTTTCCACTTCTTCCTCCCAAAGGAGGGAGTGGCCCTTTATCCCATGGCCTTTTATCCTCACCCAAATTGGTGTTTTCCTCACTCTGACCCCACAATAAACTCCAGGACCATTTATCCACCTGCACACAGGGATCTTCAGTGCCAGGTGCTGTCTCAGGTGCTCAGGTTCTGACAAGAAAGGAGATTGTTTTGGGAATTTGAGGTTCCACTGCCTGAGTTTTGATGTGTGCCAGTGCTGGGGGCCCCCCCTGGCTGGATCCTCACCTCTGGATCCCTTCCCTGCATTTCCATCCCCACTTTTAGCTGGAGGAAGGGGATCAGCATTTGTGTGTCATTAGGCATCCCTCTGCTTAGGAAATTAATGAGGTTTTTTTTGAGCATTGTGAAATGTTTTTCTCTAAGGCTGGGACATAAAGCTTTGATTATCCCTGGGTGCATTTCACTCCATCAAACATGAAACCCCTGGATTTCCTAGGATTTACCTGGCAGGCAGAGTCAGAACACTTCACCAAACATTTTGGGTAATGAAAAAACACTGCAGGCTGATGGGGAGAGGCAGGGCTGGAATCAGCTCCTGGGGATTCTCTTCCCATTCCTGCCACTGACTCGCTGCAGCTTTGGGGATGAATCCTTCAGTCCTTTCTTCATCTCATCTTGCTGAATCATAAAATGGACCTTACCCATTTTATGAGGCATTTTACCATCCAAATGCCAGGAGAAATGATGCTCGTGGAGTTTTCCCACAAAGAGATTTTATGGAGATTTACAAACCACAGTTTGCTCCGTTGCTGGTTGTGCCTGTCCCCATCCCATCCCTGGGCCTGCTGCTGTAAATGTTCCACATCTCCAAAGGGACCAGATAGATCCCACGAAACTGGGAGGATTTTCTGGGATCCCCAGAGCTGTTCCCATTGCCATAATCAGCAGGGTCACCAGCAGCAACGAGAATTCTGTGAAAATTCCTGTATTTTGTCCCTTCCCATTTTTCTAGGGCTGTGTTTTTTGTCCCATCCCATTTTTTCCAGGGCTGTGTTTTCTGTCCCTTCCCATTTTTCCAGGGCTGTGTTTCCTGTCCCTTCCCATTTTTCCAGGGCTGTGTTTCCTGTCCCTTCCCATTTTTCCAGGGCTGTG
>VWYE01014563.1:74876-122322 GCA_013398995.1 Alaudala cheleensis
TTCCTGCTTTTCCAGGGCTGTGTTTTCTGTCCCATCCCATTTTTCCAGGGCTGTATTTTTTGTCCCATCCCGTTTTTCCAGGGCTGTATTTTCTGTCCCTTCCCGTTTTTTTTCCAGGGCTGCAGCTCTCCCCCTGCCTGGCCTCCAGGCTGGGGGAAGGCAAAAAGTGTTTTTTCCTGCCTCCCACCTCCAGCAGGACGATAACCCGGGAGCCCCTCGGAGTGCAGCGGGTTTGGCAGCCGTTCCCTGCTTGTGCATTCAGGAACATCCAGTGAGCTGTGAACTCACCAGCCTGAGTGAAAATCCAACTGGTCCCAGGGTCACTGCAGACCTGCTGTCATGGATGGAAATATTCCACTCCAATTGCAGCTTTTGCAGGAGTGCCTTGGACAGCAGCAGGAATAAATACTGGATTTTGGACCTGTGGAGCTCTGGGGTGAATCTTTCAGTGTTTGCATCCTGTCAGCTCTACAGTGCCTCTGCTTTTTGCCATGGAAAAGAATCTTGATTTTAGCAAAAGTCGATTTTTTAAAATGTGTTATGCAAAATTTTTTAAAATGCCTGTTTGTATTCTGATCTTTTTTATCATCATTATTCTTAGAAGGTCACTGGGGAAAGGGAAGAGTTCTTGTTTGGGGGTTAAGGAAAGTGATGGAAATCCATTCCAGCTGAAAGCTGGCAAGAGTCCTCAGCCTGCAAGCAAAATTGGTCATTTTTCCCTGCAGATTAAGGAAAAAAAAATAAAAATCCATTTGGCTCTGTTTATTGTAGAGGAATGCAGAGAAAAAGGACAGGGAGAAAGAGACAGAAGGAGCAAAATGTTTGCATGATTTATGGGAATTTTGCAACCTCCAACCGGCCCTGTGGGGTGACCTGTTGTCATGAAATGAAAAAAAACCAACAAAAAACCCAACAAATAAATGAGGGAATGATTCCCGAGGTTCATCCCAGCACAACTTTGGAGTTGCAGTGAGAAATCCCCCACGGCAGGAGCAGTTCCCAGCCCGAGGCAGTGCCATTAAAAGCAATATTGGGACACACTCCCAGGGGACTTTCACTCCCTCTGTGGTCTGGGGCAGGAATGTCTGTGGAAATCGATGGAGCTGCCTCGTATTTTGGTCGATCCCATGACACAGCTCCTTAAAATGACTGCACATGACTCACAGACTTTGCTCTCCCCTGGGATCCCGTGGTGCCAAAGGAGCTGGAGCTGGCCTGGCTCCTGGGAATAAGCACAAGTTTTTTATTTGCTTTTTTTTTTTTTTTCTTGATGCTACTGTTGAGGAGAAGGGAAGGATTTCTCCCGATCTGCGTGGAGGCAGTGAAGAAATGGGGATTTCAGGAGGTTCCCCGGAGCTGAGCAGGCAGGGGTGCCATGGACAGGAAGGTGGATGCTGCCTGCACTCAGCCTCCTGCCTTTCCAGCTATTTCTGGGGCTGATGGAATCAGTCTGGATCCACAGACATTCCTTGGAAATGGGGCTTCATCCTTCCAGCTGGCAGGACTGATGGGAACCGAGCTGGGACCTCAGGAGAGGCAGGGCTGCTGCCAGGAGTTCCTACAGAGGATTGCAAAAATCCCTGTTTTCCCCTTTTCCCCCCCTTTTTTTTCCTTTTCCCCCCATTTTTTTCCCTTCCCTTCCCTTCCCTTCCCTTCCCTTCCCTTCTGCAGCTCCGGTCTCTCACACATTTTTACACCTCACTAACAGAGCTGAATTCCCAAATTCCCATTCCTGCCACAATTCCCAGTTTGTCCCAGAGCAGCACTGGGAAAATCACCCCCAAGTGTGACAGCGCCGTTCCTTTGACGCTGCAGACAAATCTGCTCCAGCCTCACTTTTGTTTTCCACCGTCGCTCCTTAAAAAGGACGTTCCTGGCAGCGAACCCTGTGGGAGCTGCGCGTTTCCAGCAGCCCTGGGATTTCCAGGGACCAGGAATTTCGCAGTCACCAGCGGAGAGTGTTTGCATCAGGAATGTTTCTTTCCCTCCCTCAGCGGTTGCACTTCATCAGAGCGCGGGCCCTGGGGACTCGGTGTCCAGTCAAAACAGCTCAGATTTCACATTGCAGTGGGTGGACACCCAAAACTGCCTTTCCAGCCATTCGGAAAAGTTGCTTTTCGCTGGTAAAAGACTCATTTCCTCGCCTGGTGGGAGGAGATGGAAAGATTCTCCCATGCTTTGGGGTCAGGATCCCAGAGCTGATGCAGGGAAAACTGAACCAGAAGAGGAACTGGAGAGGTTTCTCCTCACGAGGCACGAGCCTCCATGGGAAATTCGCTCCAGTGTCTGCGAGGAGAAGCTTGGCTGGTCTCACACGGAGCCCTGGGGGCTCTCTGACCTCGACACTCTTTCAGTTTTCACGGATTTGTTGGGATTTTTGTGCCTGTCTGAGTCACTTGGCTTCGATTTATTTAATGGCCAGTTGATTGAAGGGCTCGGAGCCTGGGATTTCTGGGAGGTTCTTGCAGCATCGTGGCAAGATCCACTCCCAGCTCAGTGACATCCCTGGTGATTTTTTTTGTAATTCCTACACTAGAAAGCACACCCTTTATTGCTGCCCTCTGCCAGGCTTTCCATGGCATTTTGGAAACTATAAAAAGGCACTTTTAGGAGAGAGAAATAGCAACACACCTTTAAAGTCCATTGACATTATTTTGGACCGTGAGAGCTTTCACAGAAGGGCAGAATGGAAAAATTAAAGATATTTTGCTCTTAAAAAAAAAAATCAGAAACTATCCTTCCTAAATAGGGACAGCTGGCATCTGTGCCTCCTTCTTTGCTACAAAAGCCTGTCCCAGCCTTTGCTGTCGGACCCATTTCATAGTAAAAATAGCACATGGAAAATTTTTGTCCCAGAGGTTCTTGCCAGCCGAGTGCTCGGCCGCGGCTTTCAAGTGACTAATTTTGACTTGAGACAGCCCTGAGTGATGGTGTCACTGCCTTCCTTGTCACATCCAGGTAAAACTTGCTGGGAGAGCTGTGACGAGTTCAGCCTGAGCCCAAAATGGTGAGGAAAACAGCCAAGGAAATTGTGAGTGATCATGAAATCATGGAATGGGTTGGGATGGAAGTGACCTTAAAGCTCATCTCACTCCCTGCCATGAGCAAGGGACACTTCCCACTATCCCAGGATGCTCCAAGCCCTGTCCAACCTGACCTTGGACACTTCCAGGGATGTTTAATCATATTCAGGGATGTGAAAATGAAGTTAAAAACTCCCTCAGCACGTTCATGCCTGGTAGTGCCTGAAAGCTGAACTTTGCAGGGCTCAGCCTGTGCAACCCCAAAATCCTGGAGCTGCTGAACCTCAGAGGTGCTGCGTGGTTAATTACCACGATTTAATTAACGAGTCCTGCACCATAAGGTCCCTGCCTTAAAGCTGCAGCTCTTGGCTGTGATGAGAACCCCAACTTTAATCTGACTTTATTTTCCAACCCAACGCCTCTTTTATGTTTGCAGAACAAAATGTGAGGCCGTACCGTCAGGTGAAGGAGGAAAAACATCCCAAAAAGTCAGCGTTCCCTTTAAAAATCTCAGTTTGCCTCCTCTTTTTTTGAGGATTTAGGCAATAATTCAGCTGCACCGCGGTTCTGACAACAACATCCCCGCGAGTGAGCGGTGAGAAACACCCCGAGAGGACGCCCCTGTGGTTAATGTAAATAGGTGTAGCCCCTGCACGCCCGCAGCTGAAATTTGGAGAAGGCAGAAAGGAAAAGGACCGTGTGTTTCTCCGGCCTCTCCCCCGCGGCGAGTTCATCATCCTGGAGCACGCGCACCTCTCCTGCTGCTCCCGCTGGGGTGAGGAGCTGGGATCCAGCCGAATTCCTGTCCCGGCTCCAGGAGAGCTCTGCTCCCGCAGGGAGCGCAGCCCGTGCCGGAGCATCCTCGGGAGCGGGCTGGAAAAAAGGGATGGGAATCGGCTGGAATGGCCCCAGGAAAAAGGGACGGGAGTGAGCTGCAATAGCCCTGGGAAAAGGGACAGGAATCAGTCAGAATGGCCCTGGGAAAAGGGACAGGAATTAGCTGGAATGGCCCTGGGAAAAGGGACAGGAATTAGCTGGAATGTCCCTGGAAAAAGGGACGGGAGTCAGCTGGAATGGCCCTGGAAAAGGGACAGGAATCAGTCAGAATGACCCTGGGAAAAGGGACAGGAATTAGCTGGAATATCCCTGGAAAAAGGGACGAGAATTAGCTGGAATGTCCCTGGAAAAAGGGACGGGAGTCAGCTGGAATGGCCCCGGAAAAAGGGACGGGAATGAGCTGGAGTGTCCCCGGAAAAAGGGACGGGAATCAGCTGGAACAGCCCTGGGAAAAGGGATGGGAATCAGCTGGAGTGGCCCCGGGAAAGGGGACGGGAATCAGCTGGAACAGCCCTGGAAAAAGGGACGGGAATCAGCTGGAGTGGCCCCAGGAAAAGGGACGGGAATCAGCTGGAACAGCCCTGGAAAAAGGGACGGGAATGAGCTGGAATGTCCCTGGANAAGAATCAGCCGGACTGGCCCTGGAAAAAGGGACGGGAATTAGCTGGAATGTCCCTGGAAAAAGGGACGGGAATGAGCTGGAGTGTCCCCGGAAAAAGGGACGGGAATCAGCTGGAACAGCCCTGGAAAAAGGGACGGGAATCAGCTGGAGTGGCCCCAGGAAAAGGGACGGGAATCAGCTGGAACAGCCCTGGAAAAAGGGACGGGAATGAGCTGGAATGTCCCTGGAAAAAGGGACAAGAATCAGCCGGACTGGCCCTGGAAAAAGGGACGGGAATTAGCTGGAATAGCCCCGCAAAAAGGGACAGGAATCAGTCGGAATGGCCCTGGGAAAAGGGAAGGGAATTAGCTGGAATGACCCTGGAAAAATCAGGCGGAGTGGCCGCAGGGCAGCGGCCCAGCAGCGATCCCCTCCGGCGCGGCCACGACAATTTGCTGAAGAAATTAAACATTGTCCTTTTTAGAGCGACATTCTCCTGCCCGCTCTGAGCCTGAGGGCGATGTCAGGTTTACTCTGCTAATTAACTGCCGCTAATTAGACAGCATCTCGCGGCGCTGTCCTCATCCTGGCTGCTGCCGTTTCGAGGAGCTCCCTCCTCATCCGAGCATCCCCCGCTGGGGCTTCCTCCTCCTCCTCCTCCTCCTCCTCCTGGAGCCGCGGTGCTTCCCGGGACAGCTCCTGGGATAACACCCAGCCGCTGACTCCGCTGCTCGCTCCTCTTTGCCCAGCAAATTCCTCTGGGTTCGGGGTTTTTCAGGAGCTGTTTGGAGCGGGGGGACGCACAGAGGGAAGAGCTGAGAGATGCTGTGTTTGATGAAGACTGTGGTCTGTGTCCTCTATCCCTGAATTTTTAAAAAATGCGCTCTATCTGTTCATTTTTACTAACTTCACCTCTCTTTTCAATACTCTTTTCCAGCACCGTTTATTTTTCTGCCCACTAAAGTCTGAACTGTTAATTACTGGAGAGCTCTGCACCAATCCCGTGTATCACCATTTTTGCCAAAACACACAAGTAGGTGTGAAATGTGATTTATGTACGATCTAAGAGCCCCCAAGTCCCAGCGTACACAGACTTCCAAAGGTATCCCAGGCTGTGAAGAGCCATGGAAGGGAATTAGGAGAGCCAGGTTGATTTTCTCAGTGGGAATTTTTTTTTTTGCCAGTGTTTTCTGCTGTGTGAGCAGCAGTTGTTTCCTTTCTGATCAACAGAGGACAGTGTTCTTATATTGAGAGGCCACAACACTTCCTCATCACACAGCAGCACAGATGGAACACCCTGGGCTGAGGAGCTGAAGAGAAATTAAGGCATTTATCTTACACTTCTCCCTGGGTAAAATCCACCCTGTGACAATTTGCATGATGGAAACTGGATAAATGGGCGCCAAGCCTTGTAAAACCTGATTTATTCAACAAACTGTCACGAGATTTGGAATTACCATAAAATCTCATCATTTTTCCAGTTAATAAAACACTCATCAGAAGGGACTGTTAGAATCCAGCCAGGGATCTGGCAGTGACCACTCGTTTAATGGGACAGCACAGCCCAGTGCTTTGGATAAACAGCAAAATTCAAAGTTATTTACAATTCCCTGTTAAAGGAAAAGCCATCTCCAACCCCGGGGACTTCAGTAAATAACTTGGCGTGGAGAAAACTTATTGAGCGGAATTCCTGGGAGTTTTTTGGTGATTTCTGAGCAGAAAGGCCCTTTGCAGAGGATCCCTGTGTCCGTGGTACTTATAAATCCAGGAGGAAATTCCTTCCAGAGGCAGATTTTCTGTGTGGGGCAGTGCAGGGATGCTCTGGGACGTGGGACAGAGCTGTGCCACAGGTGGCAGAGGGACAGAGGAGCACAGGGTTAGGGTGGGATGAATCCCTGGGCAGAAAAATCTGCAGACACTTTTCCAAGCTGAAGGCTCAAATAACAAAAATTAAAAAAAAAATGAGGAGTTAGGCTGAACCCAGGATGGGTGGGAGTAAATTCCTTTCCTCTAAGGCCCCTGTAGGATTCCCTGTATCAAGTTTCGAAACTCCTGGATTGGAGCAGGAAGGGAGGAGCTCACAGACCGGGCTCTCTCCCGATTTATTTGCGGAGTCTTTTGCCCCCACAAATTTCAGCTCTCCCAATTTATCCAGCTCACCAAGCTCCTGCTGGGACTGGCTCGGCTGATGAGCACCAGGCAAAACGTCAGCCCTTGCACCAACAGTGGGAAACTCAGCTGGCCTGGGATGGATTTGATCTTTTAAGCTAAATTCAGCCAAAATCGGTGTTCTTATCTTTCGAGGTGCAAATACATTCGTTTATTTGATAAGACAAAATCCATGTCCGTGTTGGAGCTCCTGGAACTGCTCCTGCTGAGTGAAACTGAGCTTCTGCTTCTCTTCTGATGCTGATAGCAAAAACTTTTAGATAAGTTTTGGGATTTTAGATAACTTTTTTTTTTAGATAACTTTGAGGATTTTGGGATGAATACCTGACCCGGTGGGGTGGCTCAGCCATCACAGCCTGGCGAGTGGGGAGGGATCCCATCCTCAGCTCGGCTCTGTGGGAACTCCTGGCAGAAAGAGATTGGGGCAGCAGTTTCCAAGAAGGAATTAGATTTAGCTTATAAATTAATTCCTAAGCTCGAGGCCAGGGTGATTAAAAGAGGAATCCACCCCAGGGAGGCCCGTCTGTGTCCAGATTCCTCCTGCAGCTCTGCGAGTTCCTCTCTCACGTTTTAACCACGAGCTTGACACAAAATACGCGGCCTGAGCCCAGCGGAATTTCAGCTTAATGGTTTTACCCCAAATTTCCTCTCTGCCGAAGAGGAAGCAAAAGAGAGAAAACCCTCCAGCAACGTTCCTAATGCGTTCCTCAGGCTCCGCAGGCATTCATCTCACGATTCCCCAGGAATCGCCTTCCAGGGTTCACTTCTCCCTTGAAAAGTTCAGCGCGGGAGCATCCCCGGAGCATTCCAGCATCCCGGTTTTGGGTGAATACCTGCCCCGCGTCTCCCACCGAGCCCAGCCGCCCCTCAAGGGCTGCTGATGAATGGTTCCTCGGAGCGGTGGCAATTTCACGGTCCGTCGGGCCGCAGCCACTCGGCATTTTCACCCGCAGATAATCGGGCTATTACGGGACAATGAGGAACAGATTCCATCTCCCCCGACAAAGGGCTCGGGGATCTCTGGCATCTCCCACGCCCGAGGATGCGGGTAGGGGATGTTTGGGAGGGGGACAGGTAATCCCAGGTATTCGGGCATCGTTTTGTCTGCCCCCTTTATCTGCTGCTGCTGCTGAGGGAAATCGCATCCCCGGCTTCAGGAGAGGCTGGAACGAGCCGGGATTTCAGCCCCGGTGTTTTCCGTTTATTTTATCTCACCTCTCACATTCCAGGAGCGGTTCCTCCTCTCATCCTCCTCCTTTATGATTTACAATGGCTGCAGGTTTCTGCAGCTGATAAAGGGCGCTGCGATACCTGAGCTTTGTCTTTCCCAAACGCTCCCTTTTTTCTCCAGGCCCGGAAGAGAAGGATCCGTGCACAGGGAAACTGAGGCACGCTTTGCTGCTCCTGGCAGCTTCAAATCACCCACCAAAACAACCCTCACGGGCAGAGTGCGCCACATTTATGGTTTTCCTTGGAGAATCTGCAATCTCCACATGAGCACGGGCACGGAATCTCCACAGGAAAACGAGGACTGCAATCACAGTCTAAATTAATCTCTGAAATTTTAAGCGGTTGTGGTGANGCATCTCCCCCGACAAAGGGCCCGGGGATCTCCGGCATCTCCCACGCCCGGGGATGCGGGGAGGGGATGTTTGGGAGGGGGAGAGGTAATCCCAGGTATTCGGGCATTTTGTCTGCCCCCTTTATCTGCTGCTGCTGAGGGAAATCGCATCCCCGGCTTCAGGAGAGGCTGGAACGAGCCGGGATTTCAGCCCCGGTGTTTTCCGTTTATTTTATCTCACCTCTCACATTCCAGGAGCGGTTCCTCCTCTCATCCTCCTCCTTTATGATTTACAATGGCTGCAGGTTTCTGCAGCTGATAAAGGGCGCTGCGATACCTGAGCTTTGTCTTTCCCAAACGCTCCCTTTTTTCTCCCAGCCCGGAAGAGAAGGATCCGTGCACAGGGAAACTGAGGCACGCTTTGCTGCTCCTGGCAGCTTCAAATCACCCACCAAAACAACCCTCACAGCACAGTGCACCACATTTATGGTTTTCCTTGGAGGATCTACAATCTCCACATGAGCACGGGCATGGAACCCCCACAGGAAAACAACGACTGCAATCGCAGTCTAAATTAATCTATGAAATTTTAAGCGGTTGTGGTGAGGGATGGAAAGTAATTTTTTCTTCCATATCAGGATCTGGGCTCCTTTGCTGTCCTTGGTGAAGTCTGCAGTGGCCACAACACGAATTTTACGTGAGAAATATGAAGTTTTTGAGGCTGTAATATTTTTGAGAGTGAAGATGATCTATTTCAGGCAGCAAATATGCAAATTCATTTGTTAGCAGGGAGGTTTGGATATCAGATAACTTCCCAAAAAACCCAGAAGTCTCTGTTCATACTGTACTAAAAATTCTTCTACAGCTCCACAAATGGAGTGGACAAATCTTCCTTACTCCATCTTTTTTACAGCTTTGCTGCTCCTTTGCCCTTTATTTAAGCTCCTGACACAGAAATGATTTTGTGCTCTTTGGCTTTTCCAGCCATCCATACCAGGCCCTGATGCTATCCACGATAAATAAAATAATGGCCATAATTAAAAACAAACAGGGCCAAGAAGGAGGTGCCAAGGCTGATGTGCCACCGAATCACTTAAGAGAGGTAAAATATTGCTGCATCTTATGGAACATTTAATCAGCCAAAGAATTTCATTCTGTTGTCTCCCTTTAACCTCCCCACTCCCTTCTTCTCCCTCCCCCCCACCCCGAGAAAGCCTTGAAGTGAAATATTTATGATTTTAATAAATTAGAGGACATGGCTAATTAGCTCCACCATCAACACCCCCAAGGCTGTTAAAGTGAGGGAGAGTGCTGGAGTTTAATATTGCTCTGCCCAGTGAAACAGCAAAGCACCAAGTTCACAGGAGGATCCACACTCGGCGTCCTTTGGGATGATCCCAGAGAAACTCCAGGGAATTTCAGGCACCATCCAGGGCTGGGAATGGGTGGGTGAAATGGGAACTTGGCTGTTGCAGATGGATGAATATTTAACACCTAAATCAGCCTCTCAGGGAGCAATCCTCTTTCTAGGAGAGTGGTTTAATCATCACACCCAGGAAGGACCATCCTGTTCCTTCCACCAGTGACCTGCTCCACCTCTGGTTGTGCAGCAATGGCTTTGTCCATTCAAAACACACCCTCAGCTTCAGGAACCAAATATCAATAGACTAATTATTAATCTTTTCTAATCTGTGTGGTGGAACTCACTGAATTTCTCCCTGGGTTCGGGCAGAGGTGGAATTTTTTTGTCCATTTTGCACCAGACAAAACAGATCAAATGGCAAATTCCTCGCACTCATCGTCGCCGGCCTGAGGTGATGGACATCGTTAATTGAGGGTGTCAAAATAATTTACTGCAAGTAATTAAATCAAATGGCAGGTCCCAAAGCCTGCTGAATTTGGATCTAAAGTCCCCTAATCGGGGCTATAATTTAAAAGGACCTGACAGAAGCTTTAATTAGAGAGCAAAAATGCGAGTGGCCAGGAAAGCTCCGTGATGGATGGTGGGAAGTGGGGGGAGATACCTGCTCATGTCTGTGCTGGGAGATCCCAAACAGCTGCTGGAGGAGCCCAGCTCCTGCCCCAGGCACAGGAGCCCATTCCCAGTGCTCCACATCCTTCCACCAAGAAAATGATTCCATGGCCCTGAGTTTTCTCTTGGCTCACCAGTTGTCTGGGAAAGGATTCAGCAGTTGGTGGCAGAGCACGAAGGCATTTGCTGGTGGCTCCCAGCTGGTGGAACAACGAATTTTNGGCCGCAGCCACTCGGCATTTTCACCCGCAGATAATCGGGCTATTACGGGACAATGAGGAACAGATTCCATCTCCCCCGACAAAGGGCTCGGGGATCTCTGGCATCTCCCACGCCCGAGGATGCGGGTAGGGGATGTTTGGGAGGGGGACAGGTAATCCCAGGTATTCGGGCATCGTTTTGTCTGCCCCCTTTATCTGCTGCTGCTGCTGAGGGAAATCGCATCCCCGGCTTCAGGAGAGGCTGGAACGAGCCGGGATTTCAGCCCCGGTGTTTTCCGTTTATTTTATCTCACCTCTCACATTCCAGGAGCGGTTCCTCCTCTCATCCTCCTCCTTTATGATTTACAATGGCTGCAGGTTTCTGCAGCTGATAAAGGGCGCTGCGATACCTGAGCTTTGTCTTTCCCAAACGCTCCCTTTTTTCTCCCAGCCCGGAAGAGAAGGATCCGTGCACAGGGAAACTGAGGCACGCTTTGCTGCTCCTGGCAGCTTCAAATCACCCACCAAAACAACCCTCACGGGCAGAGTGCGCCACATTTATGGTTTTCCTTGGAGAATCTGCAATCTCCACATGAGCACGGGCACGGAATCTCCACAGGAAAACGAGGACTGCAATCACAGTCTAAATTAATCTCTGAAATTTTAAGCGGTTGTGGTGAGGGATGGAAAGTAATTTTTTCTTCCATATCAGGATCTGGGCTCCTTTGCTGTCCTTGGTGAAATCTGCAGTGGCCACAACACGAATTTTACGTGAGAAATATGAAGTTTTTGAGGCTGTAATATTTTTGAGAGTGAAGATGATCTATTTCAGGCAGCAAATATGCAAATTCATTTGTTAGCAGGGAGGTTTGGATATCAGATAACTTCCCAAAAAACCCAGAAGTCTCTGTGCATACTGTACTAAAAATTCTTCTACAGCTCCACAAATGGAGTGGACAAATCTTCCTTACTCCATCTTTTTTACAGCTTTGCTGCTCCTTTGCCCTTTATTTAAGCTCCTGACACAGAAATGATTTTGTGCTCTTTGGCTTTTCCAGCCATCCATACCAGGCCCTGATGCTATCCACGATAAATAAAATAATGGCCATAATTAAAAACAAACAGGGCCAAGAAGGAGGTGCCAAGGCTGATGTGCCACCGAATCACTTAAGAGAGGTAAAATATTGCTGCATCTTATGGAACGTTTAATCAGCCAAAGAATTTCATTCTGTTGTCTCCCTTTAACCTCCCCACTCCCTTCTTCTCCCTCCCCCCCACCCCGAGAAAGCCTTGAAGTGAAATATTTATGATTTTAATAAATTAGAGGACATGGCTAATTAGCTCCACCATCAACACCCCCGAGGTTGTTAAAGTGAGGGAGAGTGCTGGAGTTTAATATTGCTCTGCCCAGTGAAACAGCAAAGCACCAAGTTCACAGGAGGATCCACACTCGGGGATGCTCCCAGAGAAACTCCAGGGAATTTCAGGCACCATCCAGGGCTGGGAATGGGTGGGTGAAATGGGAACTTGGCTGTTGCAGATGGATGAATATTTAACACCTAAATCAGCCTCTCAGGGAGCAATCCTCTTTCTAGGAGAGTGGTTTAATCATCACACCCAGGAAGGACCATCCTGTTCCTTCCACCAGTGACCTGCTCCACCTCTGGTTGTGCAGCAATGGCTTTGTCCATTCAAAACACTCCCTCAGCTTCAGGAACCAAATATCAATAGACTAATTATTAATCTTTTCTAATCTGTGTGGTGGAACTCACTGAATTTCTCCCTGGGTTCGGGCAGAGGTGGAATTTTTTTGTCCATTTTGCACCAGACAAAACAGATCAAATGGCAAATTCCTCGCACTCATCGTCGCCGGCCTGAGGTGATGGACATCGTTAATTGAGGGTGTCAAAATAATTTACTGCAAGTAATTAAATCAAATGGCAGGTCCCAAAGCCTGCTGAATTTGGATCTAAAGTCCCCTAATCGGGGCTATAATTTAAAAGGACCTGACAGAAGCTTTAATTAGAGAGCAAAAATGCGAGTGGCCAGGAAAGCTCCGTGATGGATGGTGGGAAGTGGGGGGAGATACCTGCTCATGTCTGAGCTGGGAGATCCCAAACAGCTGCTGGAGGAGCCCAGCTCCTGCCCCAGGCACAGGAGCCCATTCCCAGTGCTCCACATCCTTCCACCAAGAAAATGATTCCATGGCCCTGGGTTTTCTCTTGGCTCACCAGTTGTCTGGGAAAGGATTTAGCAGTTGGTGGCAGTGCACGAGGGCATTTGCTGGTGGCTCCCAGCTGGTGGAACAACGAATTTTGTCACAGCACAGCTGCTGTGAGTGTGTGTGAGGACTTCTCAGGAGGTGACAAACCTTCCCAGCGCCGCAGCACGGTGGCCTGGCCGGCTTTGGGTTTGAAAACAAACCAACAAACCCCTTTTGGCTGCGCTTCCCAGGCATTTCTTCCTTCCTGAATGGTTCTCCTGGGCACGCTGAGCTGTGCAGGCTGGAAAGCAGCCGTGGTGCTCAGGGTTGGGACCTCCCAACATGCGCAGACACAACATGTGGATTATTCTTCATGACAGCCTCGGCACCGGGGGGTCACCACCCATGCTGCTCTCTGATTCCCACATCCAGCCCTGCAGCCTCCCCCTCAGGAAAAAAAAAAGGAGGGGAGGGAGGAAGGAAAGGTCATGGTTGAAGTTTTTTTGCAGGTTATCCAATCTAGCACTGAATTATGCCCTTACTGGGCGCTGTCAGGAATGGTTATGTCAACGTGGAGGTGCCAGGGTTGGCCACCACTGTGGGGGACGTGTTTTTGGGAAGATGAATTCCTTACATTTGCATTCAGAGAGGAGAGGAAACCTTGCTCTTTCTTGTACCTTGCACAGGATATCAACATTTATCTAAATGCTACCCGAGGTGTTTGAATTTCAGTGTGAAACCCTGATGTGCCCTGAGAATCAGAGAAGGGAGTGCAAAGCCCAAACTGGGACACCTTTGGGCAGGATNTGGAGATCTCTTTGAGGGATTTTCACAGGATGATCCCTGAGGAATGAAAACCTGCAGAAAAAGGAGCCACAGTGGGATCTCAGCCTTTCCTCAGAGCTATCAGCTGGGAAAGGAGGGAAGCAGAGCTCCTGGCCAGAGCGTTTCCACACACGTCAGTGGAACCCAAATATTGTTTCAGCAGTTACATTGTCACTATTAAAACAGAGAAGCAGGAATGGTGCCAATCTCCTGTTACCAGGACTGCAGTGCACTGAACCATCCTGCCTGAGGGATAACTCTCCCAGGGAAGCTGTGCCAGGACTGGAAGTGCTCTGATTGCTGCTGAGCCTCAGAGAGGCTGCTCCCCTCCAGAACCTCTGGGATTGCTCCTGAGAGGAAACATCTCAGCAGAGAACGGAGATCCAGTGAAGCCAGAATGATTCATTGGGGCTGGATCTGTGAATTTATTTCCTTTAATATGCCCTGTGCATGGAGGGACCACATTGGTCCTAATTTATTTTGTGAAAGGAGGATAAGGGAGAAAAGTCTGCGTTTTTCCGTGGCTTCAGCTCAAGATGAGATCAATGGAAATTGGTGGATCTTTAGGACCCCCCAGAACTTACCCAGGACAAGGGGAAGAAGAGTTTCAGCCCTCAGGAATAAAGTGGTGAGTATGGAGCTCAGCAGAGTGATAACAGAAAATAATTTTAAAAGATGAGGTAAAAACATTCTTGCTGAGGCTTATTTCAACTCAGTGATGTTTAATGAATTGGCAAAGCTCAGCTTAAGGGGAAAGGGGAAAAAAAAAGCTAACTCTACGTATTTGGATCTTAATGATTAATAATTCTGCATGGTTAGGATGCCAGAGTAAACATAATAAACACTTTTCTTTTAACCAATTGACTTTAGTTTTCCGTGGCCAATAAAGTTTGAAGAATTTTCTTTGGATCCAGTTACACCAGCATTGCCTGGGAGGGAGGACAGTCCACCCCATACCCGCAGAGCTGACAAAATAAATGGCCTAGAAAGCTCCAAAACGTGTTTTTCACATCAGTGAGGAGATTTTTAATGATGATGTAACAACGTCAAGCATCATAAACAGTGCTGGGAGGAACATACCTGAGCTGCTCTGAGCTGGGTGGAAATGGAGGCAGGAGCTGTGGGCTGTGGGATCACTTGGAATTTTACTGCCTCCCTAACTCAGAATGGCAGAACTGGAGGGAAAAAAAACCCACAAATGAAGGACAAATCAATTTGGACGTGGTTTTAAAAATAAGACCTCAACTGGTTTCAAATTTTTAACATCTCCTGGCATTTTGGAGGCTTTTGCTAATTCTCCAAAGCCTTAAAATCACTGTTCCTCTCGCTGGCCTGCTCCAATTTCCATTCAGATGCTGCTTCTATTATTTAAGAGTCCCACTAAAAATGCCAAAAATATTAATCAAGCCATGACTTGTGCCAACCAGCTTGAGTGATTTCTATTATATTTGGAGACTGAGAATTAACCAACCATTCAGCTCAGTGCAAAAGGAATGTTTCACGTTCAGAGATGATGTTTGATTCTGTAAAAGACCAATTCTGCTGATTTGGTTGGGGTCATGTGTGAGGTTCAAAGTGAGAAGAGATGTGTGCAGCATGTGCAGCTTGCCCTCATTTTGCAAATAATGGGGTTTTTTTTCAAATTTCCTCCTCTCCCACAGCTTTCTCCTGGCAGAACTGGCCATGTGGGCTCTCCCAAATCCTTTCAAAAGTGGATGGCTCGGAGAACTCTGGTGACTTTGCTGGCCATTGGTCAGGAAATGGGCAGCAGCCTCCACGTGGTCGGTGGTGAAGAGCAAAAGGTCACAGTCACATCTGGAAAAGGCACAGCTGGATCCAGGACAGGAGAGACTCTGTTTGTACAGCTGGCTGTGGACAAACCTGTCCTTGCTGTCACCTGGGCTGGATCTGTTTCTCCTGCAGCTGGGACTCTCTGAGGGTCCTGGTACAGCAATGCCCCCATGTCCCTGCTGCTGTCCAGCTCTCCAAAGGTGTGTCCAGCTCCCTCAGAAACCTGGAAAAGGGGTTAAAATCCCCAAAGCATTAAAGAAAAAGCCAGGATTTGCTCGAGTCAAGAAGCATCAGCAGATTTTGTGTTTGGATGTGCTCACAGTCCAACTCATTTCACAGAACTCCAGTGACACAATGCTTTAATGGCCAATATTTCATTTTCCCTCCCCACACAGCACAGGCAGCACGTTCTCCACTTGCATCATGTCTGACAGCAAAAGTCCTGAATTTGTGTGTCTGGACACTGCAAATCCTTCCCCCTCAGCATCCAAACCAGGCCACACCTCCTGCTAACAACAAGTGTTGAAAAGCCCAACCTTTGCAGGTTTGCTGTCAGCAGGCTCAGTATCTGTTCTGATAACAACAGCTGGGCTCTGATCCACATCTGGCACAAGGCTTTGGTGTGAGCCTCCCTTTGCTCCTGTTCCCTCTTCCACACATGAATTTTTAGTGGATGGAAGAGGTCTGGGGGAGTTAGAGGAGATTTGGCAGCTTGATTTAAATGCTTGGAGCTGATGGAAATGATGCACACCTACAGGAGCCCTGAAATCCTGCAGCAGTGACTGGGTTTCCTGGGGAAAATGAACCCACAGGGAATTGTTTCCTTTTTGCTCCCATGCCATGGGTCAAGCTCAGCTCTCCTGCTGTAACAACACTGGGGAAATGCTGATGTGGGCTGTGGGGGCCCATCTGCATCTGGCCTGTGAGTCTCCTGGAAAACTGAGTGTCCCTGGTTGTCTGAACAGGACTGCACAGGGAGACTTTTTGACAAGTCACCAACTTCTTCAGGAAGGAATTTTTTGAAGGAAAGAGAAGAAAAAACAGATTAAAACCAACTCTTAACTGAGATCTCCATTAAGCCACAACTTGGAAACCTTCTTGTATTTTGCTGTGCTGCCCAAACAAATCCAAGAGCTCTTGAAGCAAGGACTGAGCTCAAAGCCTGGTGCACGTCAGGTCCTTCATTCACCCAATTCATCCCACCCCAGGATGACTTGGAGGGTTTCACACAATGACTCTTTGTAGGCTGTGGCATCCCATTCCCGTGTGGGGATGCTGAGCAATCCTGGGCTCCTGGGGGTGAGTTCACTGCTGGGCTGGAGCCGTGGGTGTCCTTCCCCCGGGACAATCCTGGATGAGAAGACAGCTCCTTCAAACAGACTTCCTCATTGTGCTCCACAACTGCACTCGTGGCAAAGGGAATGCTGGTGACTTGGAACACTTTTTTTCCAAGAAAAACACTGATTCCAGCTCATTGTCTTGGAATTAACTCGTATCAGGATGGATGGAGCAAAGCAAGGATTGGGATAAACAGAGAATCACCGACACAGGGGTGGTTCCTGCGGAAACAAACTGAACATTCAAACCCTCAGGAGCACTTTGAAATAAAATCTGCAACAATCCGGGGCCAGGGTTGGCAGCGAAAAAGGTATTCCAGGCCTTCCACAATGGTTTTTCCATGATCTTACAAGGAGCTCATTGTCCAATGAGGCACTGTTATGCATTCAAACCAGGAGAACTCTTCCAAGCCTGGATGCATTGTTCTTTTGTTCCAGGCACTTTGTGTCAGTGAAGTCATGGCAGGGCACTGGGCCTTCAGCCTCACTGGCTCTGATGGGATATTTCCACTTGGCTCCCCTCCCAGTGGCTCCTGCTGGAGCATTGTTCTCCCAGACCTTCATCCACGAAGAGTGACAATGGCACAACACCTACTTCCCCTGAGCCCTCCACTTTTGGCATCTGAGCCTCAAAACGCTCCCAAATTCTGCAGAATTGTTGCTCCCCTTTCCACCAGGCACAGATTTTCTCACTGCTGTGATTCTGAGAGTAATTGATGCTCCTTGATTCAGCTTGGAACGCTTCGAAACGCTCGGAGTGGTGGGAGCCTGTGTTCCACCAGCCCAGCTCCCGTGAAATTCCCCAGCTTATCTCCAAAGGAACTCTTTAGCCGTGCTCCAGTGTCACTTTATTCGTCTTTTAAACGCTTCTAACAGCAAACTGCTTCATTTGGCACCACAGCAAAGTCCTCGGGCCGCGTGAGCTGCCAAGGAGCTCCTCGGCTGAGCGTGGCACCAGCAATGGGTTCAGTGTTCCTGGGCTTCCAACCCCCTGAGGTTCGACTTTCAGGCTGAGAGTGCACAAGAAAACTCGACATAAAACTCAGACTGTAAATTTGACTTTTCCTTGGTCTCCAATCCGAGCCATAAATCAAGCCCAGATTTGCTTTGAACTCGGTCGCGCTTTGCCCCAGAAAGTTCAGGAACTTTAATGATCCTCTGGGACGGAGTCAAGCCCGTTTTAGAGCATTTACAAAGCAAACATCAAACTGGATGGGTTTGATGTGGTTTTGCTCCGTGCCTTTGGCACAGCCCTGGCAAAGCCTGACAAGGATCCAATTCAAGCTGGAATAAAGATAAACCGGGCACTGGGCTGATGTCATCGGACGACGAGCGAGCAAACAAACAAGCTGATGGCATCGCCAAGATTTATTTGGTTTCGCTTTGCTAGAACTTTATCGGCACAACTGGACGGTTCTCCTTCCCTCTGCAGTGATGTAAATCAGGAGCCAAGCCATACTTCAGCTGTGATGGTTATCAGGCTCAGATAAAGCTCCTCAGATCTTTCCTCTGCGGACTCCAAATGTCTGGCCAAGCGCGGATTTGGATCCAAGTTAATGGGCTCTCTGTGAAAATGCTGGAGAGCCCCAAAAGGCATCTGTGTTACACTGCCACGCTGGGACAGAGGAGGTTTTGAAACAGAGCTTTGCTGTTTCAATTGGAGCTGCTGTCACTTCTCAGGTGATTCTTGTTGCTTTCAACCGGGGAAAATTTAAAGTAATCAAAGTTGTCCCATGGTGAGGTGAACGTGCAGCTCCCAGATTTATCCTCCAAAACGTGCCTGGGGTTTCTTCTAAACATTCTCAGTGTAGCTGACCATTAATGCTGAGACAAAACAAGGGGTAGAATGTATTTTTTTTGTGGTTTATAAATACACACTTATGTCCAAAAATCTTACAGCACGTTTCAAACGGGCTTGCCAAGTGTTCCCAGCACTTATCTGAAAATGTGCCTCTGGACTTCACAAAAATTCTAAAATTATCCAAGAACATACACACATTTATACACTTCCAAGTCAGGTGGGACCTTAGAATAATCCTGCCTAACCTCCTTTTATTGGGAGGTGACTTTTGGAGTTGTTTTTCTTTCTTTAAGCTGAAGTCTCCCAGAATTCTGCTTGGAAGGGCTGAAATCATCAGCCTGGTATCCAAGTGTGGATGTTGTTAGTGAGCAGGGTCATGCTTCTTGTTCTGTTCTGCCTGGAGCACTCACGCCTGGAAGTGTTAATAAATTGTCATGGAATAACGAGCCCAAGTTTGTGGAAAACCCTTCTGAAACGTGAAGCTCATGCCATGACACCCTGAGTCACAGTTTAAAGCATATCCCAGTGTCAGAGGGCACATTTTGGAGTAGCTGCCGTGGTTTTATTCACAAATTCTGTGGGGGAAACCACAAGAATTCACATATTTAAACCCAGGGCTTGTTTACCTGTCTATCACTCCCATCCCCCAGCATAATTTAATTTATACCAGTAGCAATAATGATATCTCTGGTGGTTTTAGCTGAATTTTCCCATATTCTGTAGGTATAAAACATTGTGCTTTTGGTGATTTGTTTAATTGATTTGTTAATTATGCAGTTTTCCTCTGTTAATCTTCAGCTTTGTGCAGATTTCAAGTTTATTTTGCAAGTTTTTTTCCCACTTTTCTGCATTTTTAGGCTACCAACCTTTGGTGGTATCACCTCATGAATGACTGGTGAGAACTGGTTAGAAATATTTTGGTTTTAATGGAACGATGAAGTTCTCAAAGCTTATGAAAATGTCAAGAAGAGCCACATATAAATCTACTGAGAATTTCTGCTAAGCACAGCTACGTCTGGAGAGGAAGTACCTGTAACAAATTCCTTATATTAACATTTAGTTAAGGGACACAGAGAATTTGCATCAAAATGCAGCATTTCCATTTAACTTCACCCCCTGAAGAGAACTGTTTTTCCCTCCAAAATGAAGTTATAAAGGAAACAATCTGTTCTCAAATTCAACAGGAGGAAACTGAGGCCTGAATCTGCTTGCACAAACACTTCCACTGCTTTCAACAAACATCTTCACACAGGAGAATTACTCACACGGATAATTGCTCCTGAGATCAGGCAATCTGGGTTAGTTAGTGAAACAAGGGCACTCAATCATTTTCTAATCTATATTGTTCTTTTTTGACTGCCAGAGTGCTAGCCATATTTATTTTTTATAATCCTGATAAGGGAAACATTCCTAAAACATTAGCAAAAAAAATTTAGCTTGAGTGAGAGGACAAAGTGAACCAAAATCTCTCAGCCTTCCTCCGCTGCGGCTGATCTTTAAATAGCTCAGCCAGAGCACACTTTGGGTGCTTGTACAGCGAGTAGCTCCACGAGATGGGATTGGAAAAACCCTTCCGGGCCCTTCTCCGGCTCTTTGAGCTCTTCCCCGCTCCTGCCTTAGGAAGGAGTCGCGCCTGGGAAGGTTTAATCCGCGGCGACCCCGAGCGCCGTCCCTCGGGGAGCTCCCTCCCCTCGTTATCGTGCGCTGGCCGTGTCAGAGGTGAGAGGGGAAAATGTGCGACCCAAACCACCCCCCAGCCCCTCTTTCAGCCCAAAACTTATCTACAATCACAGCCCAGGCAGGATCCAGATGCAGCAAAACCCTTCCCTGTTAGCAGGGAGTTTGTGGATGGGGAGCAAAGTCGGACGCCGCCCGCTGAATTTGGCCAGAATTTCGCTTGGAACTTTGGAAGATGTTTTCCATTCCTGGGTATTGACTTTGTAACGGGACCTGCCCGAGCTTTAACAGGCGTGAGAAATTTAAATATACAAGCCCCCTCCGACCTGGAGAAGGAAAACAGAGTGTTTTAAACAGTTGGGCGAAGGGGCAGAGAGGGTGGCAGGACTGGAAAGGAGCTGGGTTGGACCTCTGGAAGGAGCCTCCGTGAAGAGAGGAGGGTTAACAACGCCCTCCTGTCCGAGAGCAAACGTTTCTAGGAGCGGGGTAATGTGAACCACACAGATCTGGGATAGCCCAGGGGGGCCAGAGGGAAGTTTAAACGCATTCTGGAAAGGTCACGCTACCACACTTCATTTTTATATTGCCACAGAGAAACCTCCTCCTCCTCCTCCACTTCAAACCCTTTCTTATTTATACACCTCCTCCCTGGAAAAAGTTCCCAAAAAATGAGCCTGCTGGATGATTTCCAAGGTGTGTTGTTGTTGTCTAATCTCTCCTTTTGATTCTTTTGATACCAGTTTGCTTCATTCTCATCCACCACGGGGCAAAGCTCTTCCAAACACTCAGGAAATCTCTGGAAGAAAACCGGGACCGCATCATCCACAGGAGTTTTGTTGGACATGAGTGATTTGCTGTGCTGATGGAGAGTGTGGGGCTGCTCCTTTCCCTTCAATGGTTTATCCACATGGGGCAGTAGCAGAAGGAAAACTCCGGAGTCTTGTAGGAGAAGTGTTCCTGCCTCGGAGCTGTGGTGAGACCATTGATCATGCTGCTGATAAAGCAGCTTAGGCTGTGACAAGCAATTGGCCGCTGCTGCAGCGTTTGCAGGGAGACATCAAGGCTTTGGAACACAACCCTTGGGCTTAAAATAGCAGAACTCCCTTTTGAGAAGGAGCCCTGACAATGTGTGTTCCTTAAATAGAGCCACAACCAAGAAAATAAAGCCTGTTTTACACACGGGCAGAATGAGGGGAGAATAAACTCAGCAGTTGTTGTGTAAATTAGTGACAAAGTGACAGCCAGAGGCTGAATCACCTGATTCTGAACAGAATCAGAAGATAGGGATAAACCTGGAATGATTTGAAATTAATTCATGGCTGGCTGGCTTTTTTTTTTTGGTGATACACAGAACAGGGGAAATAAAGAAAGGAATGAAGGTGGTCCCTCACCTTGCCAAGGAATAACACAAACACAAACACCAGGATTTGCTGTGATCACCCTTCATCCACCCTTGGACCTCACTGCATTCTTAAAGGAAAAATGAGGATGCAAAGTGCCTGGCAGCATGAAAAGGAGTCAATAAATACTAAAATAGTGGAATTGCACTGTGAATCCCTGTTTTGTTACCTCTGAAAATCTCCATTTTGCCACTCATCACAAAGGTAGAGAAGCTCAGCATGATTTATTCAAGCCTTTATCTACTAAATGCTGACAGCTGGATGATATTTTCCAGGATCCAGTGGCTTCTCCTCGAGAAGGAGTCAGGTCGGGCTCATGTGTAAAACCTTAAACATATATTCACCCCCAAATTTGACCGTGATTAGCTAATGAGCCGAGCAAGACAATAATTACTGGCAAAAATAAATAAATAAATAAATATGTAAGCAAATAAGTAAACAAATAAACAAACAAACAAACAAATAAATAAAAATATAAGATAAGATAAATTTTTAAAGTGCAGTTTTGGAGAGATCCCAATAGCTGGAAAACATTATTTCTGCTCAAATGGAATACCTTGGGAACACCAGCATTTGTCATTTCAACTTGTTGAATTCTCACATTTTGGGGAGCTTGTCAGGAAAGGCCTCTAGAACACAGATGGAAGGAGGAGATCTCCAGTATCACAGAGAAAGTGTGACCACAGCAGGCTGATATTTTACAAGACATTTCAAGAGCTTCCTCAAAGTGTCCCATTGGGGACCAGGAATCAATACTTTGCCTCTGGATGTCTGTCAGCAGGGGTGACTTGGATCCCATCAGCGTCACTGTGTGTTATCTTTCAATAAATTATTTCTCTTTACTAATTCAAAACAAGATTTTTTTTGCTGCTGAAGAATAAAAAGAACGTGTGCTGTGAGAGGAGCCATTTCCTCCCCAAAACCTGTGGCTGAGAATCTCATAAATGAACATCTCAAGTTCAGCTACTGTCAGGAATCCATATTTAGACTCTCTTTTTGCAAAAAATAATTATGTTTAAATGTAAGTCGTAGGGAAATGCTTTAATTCTGTCAGCTGGGAGCGTCTCAGAGTCAGCAGAAAACAGGACTGAGCAGGTGCCCAAACTCTGGGCACATGCTGAAATGCTTTGCTGCCTTCTGACCCTGAATGAGCAGCCTGACAAGCAGCTCTGTTCAGGGTGGTCTGAAATCTCTAACTGGGAGCTGGTTTAAATCAGAGGGAGGGATGAGGCTGGGGAACATAAATGTTCTCTGGGGCCCATTTGGGTTTTTATGGGGAAGGTATCCCAGCCAGAAGGAAAGGGCTAAGATCACACCAGCCACCTTCCAGGTGAGGCTGCAGCCTTTAAACCCCTCTGCGAGGGCCCTTAATAACTTTGCCATGTGTAAACACCCCCTGATGCTTTTCTTCTGAGCTCAGAGTGACAACCAGAGCAGGGAGAGGGCGGCTGCTCGACACTTTTTGACGTCAGTTCTCATAATGCTGAGCAGTTGATAACCGTGACACTCCAAAAGTGGGTATCACATGTCACTGCACAGCCTCATCAAGCACCACCGAGGGCTTCCAGAGCTGCCTCACCCCTCCGAGTTTCTTTTTTAAGGCCCGTAATGAGCGAGGCACAATTTAACCCTTTAACCTCTCCCCACACGGGTCACATTTCAGCCCCAGTGGAGGACACACACCAAGCGGCTCGTGTTTATTTTCCAATTGTCATTTTCGGTTTACCTTGAAGAACCCGATCTTTAAGCTGGTAACAAATAGCTACTGAAACCAGCTGAGCATTTTATCTTTCTTTCTTTTTTTTGTTTTTTTTTCCCCAGCTATAAACCAGTCAGCCCCAAGGAAGACCCCGTGAGACTGTGGAACATTTGCTTCCCACGTCAGCGGAGAGGCTTCCCAAAACAGCCGAAGAGACAAAGTGCGTCAGATGGCTTTTATATCCCCGCTCTGCCCCGGCCAGGCTGGGTCATCAAGGGATATAAAATGTATCAGACTCGGCTAATTCAATTTTCAGGCAGAAAGAACATTTTATTAATGGCACTCTGATGATCTGTGCTGTTAAAGCCTGAGCCAGTGGACATCAAAGTCGTTGATTGTCCTCAGCAAACCTCGGAGCATTTAAATTCTTTGATGCAGTTTAGGACTTTATTTTAGCACCTTGAGTTCCCAAAGAGGTGAATTGTTGTTAAGTTCTTGGTTTGAATAAATTTATTGATTTATACCCATGAGCACAATTTCTTGAGTACATCCAGATAAAGGGAGATTCCAGAGATAACACCCCTAAAGGTCTGCCCGGGGACCAGATGTATCTCACTCTCTGCAAAGTCTGATTTTTCCCCTCAGGAGTCTCATTTAACCTGTTTAATAGCAGAGTTATGGAGAATTGATGGTGATATGAAGCTCTTACACAGAAATAAAATTAAGAAATCCCCAAGGAATCTGTATCCATGGCTCCAGAGTCCTATCCCAGCATCACAAGTGTTGGAAATGGATTCTGGATTGAGCCTCAAGGCAAGTCTGATTTAATCTAGAAATTGTGTTCATGTGGATGGTGAGAGAGAAGTTTGCAAGCACACCCCAACCCGAGCAGTGCCATATCCCAACGTGCAATTTCTGAGGCAGAATCAATGCAGACACAATTCACCACAGGTAATCTCACATCAGCTGGGAATCCCAAACTTCCATGCAAAACATCCTTTGCCATCTGATTTAACTGGACCCAAAGGCAGATGTTTCAAGGCTCATTTTGTGGTGCTCCCCAAGTTTGGGCCTTCTTCCTTTCGCTCTAACACAAAAATTAAAGCTTTATAAAAATCCCCATGGCTGATTCCCTGCTGGAAGTGCTTCCATATTTCTTGTCCCACTTCCTATTATGCTTTTTTGGATGGAAGTTTGTGTAGTTGGATGCCAACAGAGCAGGCAGATGTGCAATGGGACCATCCTGATGCACTCCCTGCTTCCTCCTGCTCCAACCATCCCTTCCCACATGACAAACATCTGAAATCCAAAGAGTTTGAGCCACCTGGTCCAGTGGAAGGTGTCCCTGGCCATGGCAGGGAGTTGGAACTTTAAATTCCCCTCCAACCCAAACCATTCCATGACTGTGTGATTATGCAAGAGCTTTCAGAGCTGGCAAAGGCCTGATTATTCTGAACAAAATTACCATTCCTGGTCACAGGAGACCTTTTCCCCTCTTCCAGGTGCTCTGGCTTGGGCGGGTGGGTGAAGCCCAAAGCTTTCCAAGAGGTGCAGGAGGTTTTAGCCACACAATTTGCTCTGAAGTCCAAGGGAGCCAGGCAGCCAAGCCTTGGCTGGCAGCTCTGGTTTGTGGCCTTTCCTAACTCCAGCATTTATTGCTTTGGTGAGCGCTGTGAAACGCTCTTTGGGTGGCCTTGAACTTCCCCCACCAAAAAAAAACACCCCAAAAAAACAATTATAGGCTCCAGGCTGGTAAACACTTAGCCTGCAGAGCTGCCCTGGGCTCTGCCTTCCAGTTGGCCAAACCTTCAGCAGCCAAGCTCTGATAGCATCAAACGCGGGATGAGGTCACAGCTCCCCAAATCCCCCTGATCCTTACCCAAACACACCACAAACCCTTCCAGCTCTCTGGATCCTATATAAAATATCATGCTTAATAAGGCTATTGTAGCACAGCAGGGCCTGGCTTTAAGCCCCCCTAAATCCCAGCTATTTCCTTAGGCACCCATTATTTGGTTTCCTCTAACGCAGGATTCTGGCTGTTGTTTGCACAGCACGTTTGTGGTGCTGCACCTCCGAGGAAATTCTTTCTCCTGAGGACCAGAATCTTTTTGCCCCTCAATTTCCATCCTTTTTTTTCTTGTGCACAGCCCCCAGTCCCTTTGCTGTGAGTGAGCTGCAGGGCATGGGAGGAGCTGCAAACACACGGTGACCTCACTTCTTCGGGACACTTCACTTTGCTCGTTCTTATTTAGGAGAAACTTCACCCAGTCCACCTCGATGTCCTGGGCTTTTCCTTCTCCTCATAAAACCCTTGAGAGATTTGTCATTCAAACCATCACTGTTTGTTTCACTGCCCAATTTTTACTCTGGAGCAAGACTCTCCTGAGGGTTTAATATCCATCACTGGAACATCAAAGCTTTTAAGGGTGTCCACATAACTCCTCCAGAAATGCTGGGAGGGCCCACACCAGGATAACCCGACATGAAAATAAAACAATGACAACCATTGAATGACAGGATCAATATTTTGACCACTTATTTTTGGTTTCTGCCTTTTATCCAAGACAGGGAAACAAAGCTGAGCAGAACAGTGTAAAAACAAACAGCAAAACTCATCCCTGCAGCCTCAGCCAACCTCTGCTGTGATCTGGGAAAAATCCCTCCTTCCCCACATCTTCCCCTGCAGGCTTCCCTCTCTAATTTACTGCAGGGGGAAAAAAAATTATTCAGGTACTGTTGGGACAACAGAGGACTTATAAAGTCCATGAGGATGACAAATGTGACACTCTCCCCCTGCTGAACTCCTCTGCAGGCAGCTGAAGCCAATCCATCAGCAGATGCAGCAGCATTTGTTTCTGGAACATCTGCTCTGTATCAATATGCAAATCACACCAGGAGATTCTGATCTCAAAGCCTCATGTTTTTGTGGTTGTTGTTTCAAGGAACTGGAACCAGCCACTGCTCAGAGTTACTTTTCGTTCGATTTTTGACTCTTGCTGAAACACTCCTGGAATATTCCAATATTAACTCGTGAGGGTTATTCCAAGGAGGGTTTTTTTTTCCTGTGGAATCGAAGTATTTTCTTCCCAGAAGGATTTAAGCCTGGTGAATTCTGAATCAGACCTTAATTGCATCCCTTGTCAATCACTTTTAATCCGAGTGGCAGTTGGGGGCAAGGCGACCTCACATGTTTTGGCAAGTCAGTGGTAAAATGACTTGGAAAACAGCAAGGCAAGCTGATACTGTGATTAAATTGCCAGCAAGGGACTCAGTTCCCATTCTTTGAGGGAACTTTCTCCAAAATGTGCCAGATCTCCTCTCCAGAAGATGATAAATACATTTCTGATGCAATAAATATCAGGGCTTCCATTTTAGTACGGACTGGAATCCTCATCCCTGTTCATGGCTGCAGAGCCCTCAGCTCTTCTGGGAACCAGATCATTTATTTTACTGCTTAAATATGGATTTGGAGGCTCCTCTCTGTCAAATTCCTGACATGGTGGTTGAAGTGATAGAGTGAAGACATCCCATGAAAAAGGAAAGCAATCTAAATGCATTAAGCAATTTTTAAAATATATTATCAGTGAGGACCCAAGTGTGGGTGGAGGAGTATTGCACAACACATGGGCTTTTAAAAGCTTTTTTTTTTCCAATTTGAAATGTTTCTCCTTGTCTTTCAATATTTCCACCCAGTTCTTTCAATGCTAGAGAACTTCTGAGCCAAAGTTTGAGAGGCACAAAATGTAATTAATGAGAAATTATGGCTATAGGAGAAAAAACAACAACAGCAGTGTAGTGATGAGCTGGTTTTCCTTATCTAGAGAGAATAAAATACGAAAAGGAAATAAATAAATGCTTTTCTAGTGGAAAAGGCTCCTCGTGGGCAGATTTTTGCTCTGCAAAATCACTTGGAGTCGTGGAGGGGGAAGGGAGGAGGGAAGATGGGCACGAGCACTTGGAAGGATCGGTGACCTAGAAAAGATTTTTAAAATTCCTTCGCTTCTCACCATCAGATAAAAGCGGGGACAAAAAGCGAGTGACTCATCTTCTCTTGTTCCCTTCTAATAGTTTCCTAATGAAGTAATTATCGTGTGCTCGTTTGGAAACACACACAACAGGAGGCGAGACATGGAAATCGAGGGGAGGGGGAGAGAAGCCTAATTAGCTGATCCTGCCTCCCTGTGGATCTATTCCCACTCACACCCTGCAAGGATTAGGCCCAAAATGTCCCCAAATCCGATTTTTTTACAGATTTAATGCCCGGACACATATACATGTAATTACTCACTAATTAGTAGGATCAATTTTGTAGCTGAGAATACACTTACATATATTTATCTGCTGTGTAAAGGAACGTGTAAAATCTATAGGAGGAGGTAATTAATTAATGTCAGTTATTAGTCCAAATAATAGACCTAAAATAGATCTAATGGATGTAATAGAGCTAAAATCAGACAAACTCCCAGGCACACAAATCTGAAATACAAGCAACAAATTTCTTGTCTTTTAACCGAGCCCATCACAGCTACAGCAAAATCCACCAGGAGCACATTCCCATGAGACCAACAGTAAAAACGCCTCAAGATGTCAGGACCAAACCTTTATGAGAAAAAAAAAAATAATAAATAAAATAATGTATTTTTGAGGAACCTTTTGGAAATCGTGGCCAAAACTTGGAGCAGAAGGGGAAATTCCTGCACTGATTTGTTTGATCAAATACGTTGCACTTGATTGTTATTTAGAGAGTTTTCAGAGCTGGGTTTTAACTTGGTTTAGGACAGTTTCCCTTTAGGGAAGGACAATTCTGGGCAGTTTTGGGGGGAAAAGCTGGAATCATTGCAGGGGATGGAATGTGCCCAAGGCAGATGAACCCGGTGGGCAAAAGCTTCTTCCTCACAGCCACACCTGAACCTGGCCCGTGGCAATTCCGGTGTTTTGGGTTTCCAGAGATCAGGAATCTGTTTCTCCATCGGCAAAGGGGGTGATTTTCTCTTTTGGAAAAAGCTTTAGAATCCAGAGGTGAAAAAAATACGCTTGGTGGTCACTAAATCAGAATTACATCCTCTGCCACCCCTTTTGGCTTTTATTTTGCAGAGGTGGAAATGAAAACCAGTGAAGGAAGAGATTCAGTTTTTCTCTAAGAGCAGAAATGTTATTTCCATCCATCCATCCATCCATCCATCCATCCATGAAGCAGTAAAAATAATATGCAACAATATAAATATTTCTTCAGCCAGAAAGATCCCTGTCTTAACAACTGAGAGCCTTAAATCTATTTTATCTTTCTGAGCCGAATGAGGCAAAAAACCTAATTAAAGATGAAAAGTAAATCAACAACTTCATTTCTCCAAAGCTGCAACACAAGTCCATCTTAGTTAACTGAAGAGTTTTATCATGACAGCTGCCCTGCCAGATTTTTATGAAGGCTTAAACTGCCTCCAAACAATTTTCCTCCCAGGAAAAACCCACTCCCTTGATGTGTGCACTGAGAAGAAAGCCCTTATTCTCAATTTCCCATCATCCGTGTGCATGGGCAAATTCTCCCTGGCCAACTGAGTGTGAACCCAACAATTCTGGCTGAGCTGAGAAGGAGAAATCATCCCAAATATTATTGTGGAAGAGGAGAACCCAGCTCTGGGGGAGATGGCTGGTGGATGGCAGCAGCTTTTGAACCTCCCTTTCTCCCTGTTTTTTTCCCCCCTTTCCCATTCTCCCTGGAGTTATCCTCACAAGAAAAGGCCCAGCAATGCCCAGCCCGGGGTGTGGCGGGGCAGGGAGATGGATGTTGTGTTTTTAAAGCTCACAGAAGTTGGTTCCTCAGGGTTCACGGCGGAGTCACAGCCTGAGCCCGACTCCCGCACGTTCTGAAACTCGATCTTACACCTTGCCTTTCATGAGGACCAAAATCCTTGGCAGGTGATTATTTTGCTTTCTCACATCGTATCAGGAGCTTTAAGCACCGGCTTGCCTGCTACGAGCCAGCTGTTGGGGAGGGAAAAGAAGGAAAGAAAGAGCTCAGAAAGCTCAGAAAGCCCTCAATGGCAGACTGCGGCCATCCCTGGAGTTTTCCTGAGGTTTCATTGCAAAACAGGGAATGCAGGTGTTTTCAAACACTGCTCCCTGGATCAAAGTTAAATTAGGAAGATGAAGGATGAAGCAGGAAGGCAAAATTCCTTTTCCTGGAAGAATCAGGGAGGAGTAGAGGCCTGTGACTGTGCAGCAGTGATCCTGTATTTATGATGGAGCTGATCTCTGCTGTTACACAAACATGGGGTGGAGCTTCCTTGTCCCTTCGTTGGATAAAGCTGGGGGTGACAAACTCTCTCCAGTCCTTCCAACCCTGTTTTGAGCCCAGCTGAGGTTATTTGGCTGATTCCTGCCCATGAATTGATCTGGAGACAGGAGCCTGTCCTGGCTCAGCATGAGGGAAGGGTTAAGTGCAGAGCTGTGCTCAGAACTGGGAGCATTTCCACATTGGGAACGCTGCCTCTCAGTGTTTGTCTTTTCCAGAGGCTTTGCTCTGGTCCAAATGAGTCAGGAGATGGGCAGAACTTTCTTCCAGGAGGGGCCTTGCACCCACCCAGCTGCCACCTGCACCAGAGATCCCAAATAATTGTCCTTTGTCCTGTCACTTTGCCATCCAGGACAGCACAAGATCCGGCTGACAACGTGCTGACCCTCATCGTGGTGACTGCTTAAAAATGAATGTTGTGTTTTTAAAGTTAACAGAAGTTGGTTCCTCAGGAATATCAGGAAGATATTCCTTAAAAAATACCTTCACTTTTGTGAATTTGAACAATTTCCTCTGTGCAAGCCAAGGAAGATTGTCCTGGGCATTCCCACCCAGGAGGGGAGGGGAGTGAGGAGAAACCCCTGAGTGGAGCAGATGTGAGAATTCCTCCCTGGGAGCAGAGGGACCAAACGGGACATGTCACACAGTGTGGAACTCCTTGGCAGTGGCTGCACGGGGCTTCCTCCTCTGCCTGATAAAAATAAAGTTTTTCATTTGCCAAGACCATCAGAGCAACTGTTTGCTCTTCTCTGGGACCAAAGGAAACAGTGCTTCTTCCACTGTCAACAAAAGGAATATATTTATGTCTCAAACCTGCTTTTCCACGTGCACACACCCCCTCAGAACGCTGATTTTAAATCATTCTGAAACGAATTCAGTGTCTCTGTGCTGTGTTGTTCATTTCCTTAGAAAAGCAACCACAGGACGATTTTTCCCCTGGTGCATCTCCAGAATTTGGCCCAGCTCAGGCTGTTGAGATGTTTTTCCTTCCTTTCCTCCCTCTAAATGTAATTGCTCGCTTTCAGCTACTGTGAGCCTGACCCAAATCCCACTGTGGTCCGTGGAAAACCTCATCTGGGCCAGGGTGGGAAAAGGGAACTGGAGGAGGGATAATTTTGGGACAGGTCTCCTCATGGCTTGTCTTTATTAGCTCATTAAGCACGGGACAAGAGGCTGCTGCTGTCTGACCACAGCAAACCTCACAGGCACTTTGTTTTCTCTAGGAAAACACATTTGGACACTCTGGTAGGAAAATGAGCAGGAATCCCTGATGGAGTGGGATTGTGCTCATTTATGCTCTCTGTCCTCAGTGGATACAGGGAGAGCATTTGGGTTATAAAATAAGAAAAATGCTTCATGCTGTTAGTCCCCCACTTAACCCAAATCAAAATCTGAGGTTATTGGAAGCTGGATGTGTTTGAGCATCAAATGTGCCAAATGTAAAATTTTTGGCATCATAGTCTTTCATGCAGAAAAAAAAAAAAAGAAGCAAATAAATCAATTTTTTGTTTTGGCAAAAGTGTGGTCAAATTGATTTTATTATTTGGGGCTAACATTAAGGAATCGCTGACACATCCTGGTTTGTTTATCCTAGATTTGGGCAAGTTTGGAATTGATTGTTGGAACAGTTTTCTTGGACAGTAAATTTCCCAGTAATAATTAATTGGTTTTATATGGAGATTTAGAAGATTACCTGAGCGTGAGATAAATCCTACCACTGCTTAAATAACATCCCCACCTTTCCATCCTAAAGTTTCACCCCAAAATGCAAATTTTCTCTTCTCTCCCTGTGTTCTCTCATTGTTTGCAGGATCTGCAATGCCCCAAAAGCCCCCCAATCCCAAATACAGCCCCCCTGCTGCACACAGCACAGGAAAAGTTAAACCCTGGGTTTTCCAAGGGCAGCTACACCCTTTTGGGAATTGCTGGGAGCTGTTGTCACAGTTAGGAATGAATATTAGAGAAATGAATTTCTATGTAAGAGTTTTGGGGTCCTGAAGCAGGGACACTGCCACCAGATGTGTCACAGCACCTGGGACATCTGCTGGACACACCCAACCCTGGGGGTTTGCCTGCTTTGCTTTAGGGGCAGAAATTGTTAATGCAGCTCTAAAAACTGCTTTGAAAGGTGCTGTGAAATGTTGATTATCAGCCCTGAAACCCTGTGCTTTAAAAACTGGGGGTTGATGAATTCCTGTCTCTACATTGCCCTGTGTGTGCATGAGGTTGTAGTAAAAAAACCTCAGTTAAGGCTTTTAATATGGAAATATTAATATGGAAATATTAATATGGAAATGATGGGGTTTATACTGAAATTATGGTTCTTGTGCAGACACTTTAAATAAGTTCTTGATTTCTCACATCCAGTGACTGGATTGAGGAGAGCCAGAATGAGACGAAAATGATAATTTCTTTCTCCCACACTACAACGCAGGACCAGCAACACTTGTCATAACAGGTAAACAAAGAAAAAAAACCCAAACCAAAACAAAAAAAAACCCAAAATTTGAAGTTGAAATCCATCCAGCAAACACCAGGGAAATAAACTGTTTAATTTCCAAGACACCCTCAGTACCTTCTCCTGCAAGCAGAAACAAGGATTTCTTCTACAAGTGAGCCCAGAAGAGCAGCCCATTTGTAGGTGGCCAGGCCCGTTATTTTGGTAGCAGAGGGATAAATCAGGGGGCCCATCATGTTATTTTATTTTTGCAGTGTGCTTTAAAAATACTCACACGCCCACTGAGTGCTTCCTCATCGATAACACCAGCGGCAGGGGGGAGCCGCTGCCCCCTTCCATAAACAGGTACTGTTGACATCCAGCTTGTAAAATAGAATTATTTCAAACAGGGTGAGAGCCAGCCCGGGAAAAAGGTGCAGATAAATGCTGCCTTATCAGCCAGAATTAGCCAAAAAACACGCCTGACTATTTGAAGTCCCGCCTTTGTCTGATCCGTGCACACTCTGCTGGGCTCTTTCCAAAACCAACAGTGCCTCTAATTGGTTGTGCAGAGCAGACAATGATGTTCAGGAAGATGAAAATGATATTGGCCCAACGAGATGAGCTTTGTGTTGTGGAGGTTGTGGGTTTTCTGCTCCAGCTCGGGGTCGGAGTCACAGGAGTTTGACCGCAGCCAGCGCTTAAATGAGATTTAATGAAGCTGTTTGGCTCAGGGCAAGGTAACCAGACACACACAGAGCGTGGAGGAGAGAGGGCTGCTAATGCTCACTAGAGCCTTTCCAAAAAACCAGATTGTTTTTTCCCTTAAAAAAAACGGCGTGGAGATGATATAATTCCTGCATTTTTATGAGGTTTTTCCCAGGGGTCTGGAGATGGTTTCATGTGTAACGAACACGAACTCGGGGAGAGGAAAAATGCAGAATGCTGGAAAACCCACCAAGCCAGAGAGCCATTATAAGGAAAAAAACATTGTGGGGAGGGTTAATGCTTGGAAAAAGAGAGGGGAGAAGTGGTGGCATCCCAGATTTCCAAACCTCATTAAATAGATTTTATTCATGGAGCCAATAGTTGAGGGTTGGCGCTGCAGCATTTCACTGCAGCAGAGTCGTGCCCTGGATGCCACTTCACCTTCAGAAAATACCTCTAAAAATGCACCCAGCTCTGCTTGCTGATTTCCACAGTGAGACTGTGTGGATCTGAGTCTGACTTTCTTCAATTTTCCCCGCTCCTTGTCCGTTCCCTCCATAAGGGCTGGCCCCTGGAAATTCCTCTGCGTTCATCGGTGAGAGAGCAGAGGTTCTGCCTGCCAAGGCCAGGCTTGGCAGACAGCAGAATACCTCGTGTATTTACTAGGTGGAACATCTGGATTATTGTCCCAGCACTCAGCAGAGCTATCCACTCGTGGGTCAGCCTTAGTTGTACGTGGGGATCAGGATTTAACAGGATAAATGTCTCGTAAATGGGAATGAGAGCAGCGTGACAACAGCGAGACCTTAAATCGAGGAGAGCTCTGCTCAAAAGCAGCAAATAACCAGAGCTGTTTGTATCTGTGAGGATTCCATCTTGCATGGATTTGCATCCCTGAAATTTCACCCTCTAAAATTAGTCTTAACCACCAAAAATTGGCCTGGCTCGGGCTCCGAGTGTGGTTGAACCACCGGCTCCCAACCCCGAAGCGAGAAATTTGCCAAGGCTGTCTCGAAATTTGGACACTGTTCATTAAAAAGTCAACCCAGTTTAGCTTGAAAGGTTCCATCTTACAAATAATAAAAATAATAAAAAAATTGCTTTGTCCCAGGCCTCCCAAACTGGGTTATCCAGATAAAAGTCTGCTTCTTCTCTTATTTTCTATCATTCCCTTCTTTCCACCCCCCCACGCCCATTTTTATTTTAATCAGTGATTTTCATCAGTGAAATTCATTGCTTTGCGCTTGGCTTTCTCGAACCACACACATTTCGAAGAGCCACTTGCCAAGGAACATCTGTAAAAGTATTTCTAGATGTTTGGAATTTCCTAGCAGTAGTAGGGAAGTTTGGTTTGTTTGAATCTTTCACTCAGCAGGAGGAAAATTGAGCTCAACATGTTTATGAGTATAAAAGCCATCTGTTTGATAGGGATCCTGGAAGAAGACTGAAGGTCTGACTCTGAGATGATGAAGTGAAGAAGAAAGGTTTCTGTTTCCTGTTGCTGAGAATTAATTATGCTGTTAATAGTGTGTTAGAAGAAGTAGGAGTGCTTTACGTTATTGCTTAAGCCCGAAAAAATAAATATGACTTTAATGAAAAGCTTTCCTGAAGGAAAATCCACCAGAACTTTTTAAAGAGCTGGTCACGTACCCAAAAACATTTAAATGCTGGGATGCTTCTCCCTGAATGTGGTCTGGCAAGGGTTTTTCCTTCTCCTTTTCCATTTCTTTGTGGATAAAATATTGGTATTTTTGAGGAAAGTGACTTCCTTATGTGCCAGGCCATCACCTCCAGCTTGGATTTCAGTTGTCACATAAAGGCACTTGATGTCACCTCGTTCTTTGCTGCATTTCTTTCAGTTGGTGATGCTTTGTGGCTTCCTTGGGATGCCCAGGGGAAGGAGGGCTGAGAAATCAGATTCACTCTGTTGGTGGGAGTGGAAATCAGCAAAGAGAAATGGGAGATCCCTCACCAGAGCTGATAAAATAATTCAACAAAAATACCCCACATCCAGATCATGGTGAGAGCTGGGGAGCTCAGAGACATTGTTGGAGGAACTAAAATCCCTCTGCTCTTTGTAACAGAAACCAAGAGAGATGAGGCTGTAATTTTACCACTGGAACTGGGTTTTTTTTTTTCAGTGTGGGGTGAACAGACTCATTACTCCTTCCCTACAACATTGTTTAGATAATTCAGGTCAAAACGTATTTACCACAAAATGATTTTCTGATGCTTTACAGTAAAACAACTTATCTGCCACAAGTCAGAGATTAAAGGTTATTGTGAATGAAATAATGAAGAACAAAACAAGAAATCAGGCGGTTAAATTACATTATAGAACTTTAATCAGAAATTAAAGTTGTATAATGTACTTTACATTTACATTTACATTTACATTTACATTTACATTTACATTTATTAGTAAATGTTTCTACATGTGTTAAGGAAGCAGATGCTCAAAACCAACTGGTTCTAAACAGTGAGAAAGCATTTAAAAAATAATTTTGGCTGCAACTGGTGATTTTTGGGGTGTGATGGGGGGGGTTGTGTTTTTTTTCCTTTTCTGTGGACGTGGGTTTGAGGTGAACTTGGCAGTGTTGGGTTAAGGGCTGGACTCAACGATCCCAAAGGTCTTTTCCAACCTAAATGCTTCTGTGAATCCACGTCTGTGGATTTGAAACCCACCAGGAAAACCCAGACTGAGGCAGCCACTGACTAGGAAAGGAAAAATATCCCTATTGACAGGATATCTGCAAACAGGCCACTCGCAGAGCTCCCGCACGGGGGGACCCGCGACAGGAAACCATCCCAACACCCCTGCACAGCACAGAAATTTCCTGCCCTTTCCCCCCTCTCCCTCTCTCCCTTCTCATTCCCAGCCTGGGCTCTCTCCAGCTGCAGAATCCCTCTTTTTAAAATTCAAATCCTCGTGGCACAAAGCTGAATAAACACCGAGGGTGGAGAGGGCGGGCAGCGCCGCCGAGCTCCGGCACACACCGGCCTTGTCCCCGCTGGCACGGGGACCCAGCTGGGGGGGATTTTTGGAGGGCTGCCAGCAGGGCAAGATGCCACCGAGTGTTTTCTTTAGTGCCTTGTTAAAAGCCCAGGTGAGTCCTGACACTCTCCGTGCGGACACTCGGGGCTTTATGCGGGAACTGTTGGGAGCGTGCGGAGCGCTGAGCCTCCTGTCACGGCCAGAAGGATTTGGGTGTACAAAGAAAAATACAGCTGAGCTAACAGAGCTTTCAAAAAGGAGCTGACTTGGGTGCCTGATAGGCCCTGAGCAGGGCTTGCTTGTCAACATTGCCAGCAGAAATCTCTCAAATCTGGGCCTTCAAGCTGAATGTCCAAAGGAGAGCCAAAATAACACATTTATGAGCGTTAATGCAGTTGAAAGCAAAACCGCATGTTTTCCAAAGGGTTTAAAAGCTCATTTGAAGTAGGGCAAAGGGTCAGAGAAGAAGGAGTCCCATTTATGGAGCTCTGGCAAGTGTTTCCAAGTGAAGAAGCCCCACTTAGAACAGGCACACCTCATTAGATCACTGCTGCCCTTGTCACTGGCAGGGAGAGAGGAGATGCTCGCCCTCGCTCGGACCTGCAAGCTCCAGAAGTTTCCCAACATCCCCCTGAAAAACGGGAAAGAAACAGCTCTTTGTTAGGAGGGAGTGGAAAGAGCATAAACCCCAAATGGTGGGGTTTTTTTTAATTTTTAAAGGTTTTGTTTATGCTTGGGCAATAGGAAAAAAACCCCTCCAAACTGGGCATGTTTTGTGGTGCTGAGTTATTGCTGGGTGTTCTGGGGAGCTCAGCACCTCCCATGGCAGGACATGAGCCAGAATGGGGCAGTGTGATGGAGGGAGGTGTGGGGGTCACTCCTGCTCCTTTGCTGCCCCCAGCTCTTTATCCCCATCCCAGACTTTCTTTCTGGTCATGCTTTTGCTTTGGCCTTTGCCTCTTTGAACTCTTTTGTTTCGCCTCTGTTTCCCAAGGACTGATGTCTCCTGTAATCACTCAGAAACCTGTGCCTGGCTCTGCTCTGGCCACCCAAATCACCCTTGTGTTACCCACAGCACCTGATCCTTCTCGTGCTGTCCCAACCCAGAGGAGCAGGGAATGAGGGACAGGCAGGATGCTCCTGGCCCTACACCCTGTTCAAAGGATTTAGCTCTGAGAGAGGACCAGGACACCTGGAGCCAAATTCCTTGGGTCTGGAGATGCTCCATGGACCTGTAAAAATATGATGGAGAGAAGCTGTCAGGCTACCTGCCTCACAGGAGCACTGCAGGTTTCTTGCCAGCACACCTGGCTTGTAAAAATCCAGCAGGAGCCACCAGGATTTTGCCCCTCGGGGACTGGTTTCCAGTAAGTGCAGCCTTTGGTGTGAATTTCTTGGTCCCGTTTTAAAGAGCTGCAAAATTTCCTTGGTGCCAGCTCCTGCTCAGAGTGAATCCTGCCCCTCTCACTGTCCCAGGCTGGTAAAAAACATTAAATGTAAAGCACTCACAGCAGGTTTGTCTGCTTTTTCTCTGGGGATATTTCGGGGGAGGGGGAGAGAAAGGTGTTTCTGTTGAAAAGAAACACATCCCTGGTCCGCAGGCTGGAGCTGCGAGCAAAGGGAACATTTTTGTCTGAGGTTCCAGTTAAATCACTGGCAGGACATCACTGCTTTCGGAGCACTTGAACTCGCATCCAACACAAATCCATAAAAAGCTGTTAAGTTGCGATGAAGGGGAGCCCCGGTGGTAAATGAGTTTACTCCAGGCCTTCAGGGCAAAGCTGCAGGCTCCTACAGGGCCAGGACCGGCTGTTCCAGGAGGGGCAGACAGGTATTGCTGCAATGTCCCTTCTCCTCTCTGTGTCCCTGCCAGAAGCCCCGGAGCAGATCGGGAGCAGATCAAGAGAGAGCCGAGGTGTTGATCTGTGTCTCCATTACGACTTCCAGCTCTGTCAGAGCCTGGAAAGGGCCCTTGGCTGCGGCAGCAGCTCGGGCTGGTGGTTTTTTATGGGGATGAATGGGATTAAAAGGTGAGAGAACTGGAGGGACAGAGCACGGTGTGGATCAAAGCTCCCCGGGGAGGGTCTGCTGGGCACCAAGCGGAGATTTAGGTGTGTCCCTCACGTTAAACAGGGTTTCATTTCCCTTCAGCACAGGCACAGGGAAGAAGGGAACAGAGATGAGCCTAAATAACCTCAAACTGAACAGTTTCAAAAAAGCCAAAAGCTGTCAGACACGAGGGGAAAACCTACAGCAATCAGCAGCTGCAGAATATCCCCAAAACCACCCCAAAAGTCATCCCAAAACCCCAAATACCTGTGTGGAAAAAGGTGTCCAAATGCATGAGGAGCCCTTTCCTTTGGGGCTGTGAGTGGTGTAAGACCCTTTGGAGGTCACAAAGACTCCTGGGATGTAAATGCTGGGAGATTTTGGCCCGGGGAGGGAGGTGGAATTCCCTGGACATCCTGGAGAATCTCAGCCTCCTAATCCAGCTCCAGGGCACCCCATGGATACTGGAGTGGCTGGTGCCACTTGATACCCTTCATTCTGCAAATCAATCCCAGCACAGGGATTGATTTAAATCCCAATGAGGGATTGATTTCATCCCAGTATGGCATTGATTTAGGTTTTTTTTGCTCTGCTGTAGAAGCAGCTCTGGATTTGGGGACATTTGGGGGGGATTTATGGCTTCAGAAGGATAAAGCAGCAGGACAGCTCACAGGTTTCATGCTGCAGAGCGATGCAGGAGGATGGCTGAGATTTCCCAGCTTTATTTGTTCAGGAAGGGGAGAACTGGCAGATTTTGGGATTGATAAGAGTGACCATGAAAGCTGCAGGAATCCAGGGATGTGTTGCCCTGCACCTTTTCCTGCAAGGCAGAGCCTCCTTGGCTTCTTGCAGCAGCAAAATCTTTTCCGTGTCCATCTTTCCCCAAAATCAGAATGGTTTGAGGGTCTCTGCATCTGAGAGCCAGAATTAAATATCGACTAAAAGGTTTCATGTGAGCTTGAGTGTTTTTAAAAAATCTAAATGAATCCCACAGGGTGAGTTTAAGGCTCCAAAAGAGATTCCAAGAGAATAAAGGATGTGTGAGTTAGAGGCAAAGGAAAAATCTCAAATGGCAGATGAGTCAGCAAAAAACCAGAGACCCAGAAGATGCAGAAATAACATCAGGGACATTAAAAAACTGGAAGTAGAGATAATTTTCCTGTACTAAAGCAAGGAAAGACAGTTTATCTAATATTCCCCAAATTACTCTTCTCCAAATATTTGTTGGTTGATTTGCTTTTCCCTTCCAAAGCCTCAACAGCCTGATTTTATTTTCCTGGCTGTGTGGGGAACCAGGAGCAGCAGCAATCTGGACTGCAACGTGAAATCCTCTGGCTGCCTGGAAAACCTATACCTGGTGTTGAAGGGACACGAGCATCAATTTTTATTAGAGCTTTATTTGCTACTTTCAAGCAATGAAAAAAATCTGCTACAAAGTGAAAACACATGTCCCATAAAAATTATTGATGTGCACAGATAATGCTGAATATCCCTTGGGCACCCAGGGGATGGAAAGAGTCAGAAAGTCATTAGTAGGGAAGGACAAAATAATTATGAAACATGTTGCTTAAGACAAATTGTAGCTGAGACTTTTCAGTTCAATTTTGCCAGTCTAAAATTTCAATTTATCCTTCTGTAACTCACTAATGATGGACTGCAGGTTTAAAGGAGGGAAATGGGAATAGTAAAATCATGTATATATATATATATTTTTTATTATTTGTGTGAATAGAATAGGAAGGTGCAGTATGTGAAATTCAGTAAATATTTAAAGCCCTTTCAGAGAACTGATGCAAGTATGAATTAATTGTATTTCCACATCTTTATCTTTGTTTTCTTTCTCCTCTACAGTATTAAAAATGGGAAAGTAAAATTTGAAATGTTGTGGCTGTAAAATTAGAGAGCAGCAAAGTTTTATTCTGATTAAGAGTGACCATGTTTTAGTATAAAGTCTTATAAAAAATAGAGAAAATCAGTTTTTGGTCATTTCTGCACCTCGCCACAGAGAAGATCAGCAATGCCAAGGACTTGGTGTGGTTTTGATTAACTTTTCCTCCTCATTCCTCTTGTTAAAGTTCATTTTGAGGTTTGACTGATCCTCCTTTTGCCTCTGTTTTGGTCCTCCCTTGGTGCTGGGGTGGTTTGGGAAGGATTTTCTTGGGATCTGTTGCTGATGGAGGGGTTGGGACCTCTCTGGGCTGGAGGGGAGATGAGGGATTGGTTTAATTCAGGGTTAGGGCAGAGGCACAAACTCTCATCCCACGGCTTTGGAGCTGGCACAGCACCCCAGGGAAAGCAGGGATGCAGCAGCAGCCAGTGCCACATCTGAAAAGTGGAGCAGGGGGTACAAATATAACCCAAACATTTCAATATCAGCTCTAAATCCAGTGCAAAATGCTTTAAAAAAGTATTTTTCCCCCTCCTTCTGACCAACTCTCTTGATAAGCCTCAGGAGCAGCAGAAATGAAGGGAGAAATGGAAGGAAAGGAAAGGTTTTGGATGAAAAAAGCTTTCAAGGCGCAGAAGCAAATTTAGATAAGATTTCCACTTCCTTTTAGGTTAAACCCCCTTTCAAACCAAGGCTAGCCTGGGTCCAAATTCAGGTCATTCCAGGCTTGCCTAATTTAAAAAAAAAAAAATCTCCAGGGCGGGTGTCAAGGGGCCGTTCACAAGTCTAAGGAGCGACCCTCTCCCTCCATCAGAAAACAAAGAGAAATCCTGAATATGCATGAGGACACTCAGGAGCTTTCCCAAGCTCCCACTGCTCTCCTTGGGAATCCGAAAAGGATCGTTTGAAATCCCGCTGGAGCGTTCGTGAGACACAGGGAGCATTGTCCCCAGACCCACGGCGTGGATCACCCCGAGATTTCCCCTTCCTCTTTCCAAAGACGGGATTTGCTTTTTTTCTTTCTTTTTTTTTAATGTCAATAAATAGTCCTGCCTGAGATCAGACTGTCGGGGACAGAATGCCAAGGGAAAAAAGGGAAAAAGGCAGGAATGCCCCAAGCTGGAGACCCCCGGGGTGTTCCCAGAGTGGGCACTGGGTGCAGGTCACTCTGGTTCGGTTTTGTCCCAAATTCTTCAAGCTCTGCCTCATGGAGAGTGATGGTCCCACAAGCTGGAATATCCAAACACCTCTGATTAAAAGAAGCCTGATCTCCTCCCAACCCAAATATTGAATTAGGTCTGGGATGTTCTTTTCCCACTTTCTCTTCCATCTCACATTTGTGCTGCTCCAGCCTCGGCTGTGTCACTGCTTTCTTTGTCCCCACCTCCTGAAGAAGTGTTGAGTATCTCAATCTTTCTGTGCTCAGATTTTTGGGCTGCTTTACCTGGGACATTAATTCAATTTATCACCATCAGGAAAACTTCTGGCCACGAGTGTTTGGGTGTCTTTTGGACACATCCTCCCAGTATGTTCCCCTTGGTGTGTTTTGGTTGTGTCTCCATGGGAATAAAGTGGTTATTTTCTTGTTTATTTTGATTTCATCTGGTGGCAAATCCCATTCCCCAGCAGGGCAGATTGGTGACCCTGCAGGGGTTTTCCTCAGGGTGTTGAACATCCAGTTTCAGTCTAATCCTGCTCCTGCCCCTGCTCAACGCCACCCATTTTATTCCCAACCAGAAGGAAGACAAAAACGAAATGAAAATGTGCTTGAACTTTTCAGAAATGGCAGATCAGCTCAAAATGTGACTTTTAAAAGGAAAACAAAAAAGAAAATACAGTGAGAGGAAAGAGAATGTTTTCTGATCACCAGAATTTAACTCATGCATTCAGTAATTGTATTGTTAAGGGTATCCAACCTGGAGCAATCTTCTTTCACCTCCTTTATTTTTTCCTTCTAATGATGAAGAGAAACAGACCCCTTGAGTTATGACAGATCTGTGATGGGACAAGCTTTCCCTGCTACTGTATTTTAAAATCTTTCCCAACAATGACATCTTCTCCTCATTAAAGGTAGGTCAGGGAGTGAATCTAATAAAACACACTCATGGAAACCCAAGGAGCTGAAACCTGCCCTTGGCTTTTCAGGAAGCAGAGGTCTCTCAGAAATACCAGAGAAATGAGATTCTATTTTTCCAAGGCATCGATTTTTTTTTTTAATTTTTTTTTTAAGCAACCCAAAATGTGCATAATCATATTATGGGCAATCAAGGTGCTATTCAGCTCCTACATCAATCAGACACGTCATTAGCACAGCGGGCTAATTGCTGGAGCTTTCCTTGACCTGGCAACTCCAGCATTTTGAGGCTCTGGGTGGCCAGAACCATTTTCATCATTCTGCCTGCGCTCCACGAGGAAATGGAGGGCTGTGATTGCTGTGGGTAATTTTCCTTTCAGAGCAGATTGCCTGATGTGACATTTTAAGTACAGTATCTTGTAACTGCCAGGCGGGGGAACCTTTCAAAGGCACCGCCGGGGCTCTGACACCCTTCTGCAGCCAGGGGAGGCTCCTCCCTGGGACAGCACAGCAGCACATCATGGGAATCTCGGTTGCCACCGAGGTGAGGTCGCGTTGAGGAGAAATCTGAGCTCCTTCACCTCTGATCTTTCCTCCCCACTTCCAATCCTGCGCCGCTCGTCGTTCGCAGTGAAGGCGGGAGGAGCACCCGGATTCCTCTCGGAATCCCCATCAACAACAGGACAAACTTCTCTTTTTTTTTTCTTTTATTGATCTCTTGGACTTTTAGAAAATAGGCTCTGTGCTGTTCTGCAGGTTTCTAACTGGCTGCCACCAAAGATGATGATGTGGTGATCTGAAATATTTGCCCTGCTCGAACCAGAAATGAATTTCGCTCCTGATTGGATCAACACCCAACCAAGGCAGCTGCTGGCACTTTGAGGAAAGGCTTGGGTTGACATCCTGTGAAATGGCTGCATCCTGAAATCCCAGGGAGCAGGAATCAATAATAAACTTGGATTAATCAGGGTCATTTTTTTCACCAGAACTTCAGCACGAAACCCCAAATCCAAGAAAAGTCAATGGAGGAGGTTGTGATCAATGTGACATCAATGTGTAAATTTATTTAAACTGATACTGGACCCAGAATTTCTATTTTCCCTGTGTGTAAGAGAAGGGGAAAAATCTGAGGGTATTTTTTAAGAAGAAAAGGGAAAGGAAAGAGAATGAGCTTAGCTGGAAGCTGGATGGGAGCCTGGAATGTTTGTGCACACCTGGAGCAGCTGCAGGTGAGAACATCCACGGTGCAGGTGGAGGCAACGAGCCTCAGAATCCCCACATTCAGTGCTGAGCAGAGAATTCCAGGCTGCCATCTCCCCAGATGGAATTCCCAATTCAGGTTTTATCTCAGCTGGTTCAAATGAGCCGTGGCACCACCAGAGGTTTGGTCTCTCACCCCACAAGAGGCTCAGCCTGTGAGAACGGTTTATCCTCGGGTTCTAACAGGATAATCCCAGAGCTCAAGCAATAAAGTCTGGCAGCTCTGGATCCAGAGGTACCAGAGGTCTCCAGCTCTCCACTGGAGCTCTTTCCCTTCAGAGGGATACAAACCCCAGCACGTGTCCGCTGTGCCTTGGCAAGGGAACGCTCTCCCTTCTCCAGGCGACTCGTGAGTCTGCTGCTCTTGCCACTAACTCAGACAGTCGTTGCTCTGTGGGAGGAATGGATTTAATTATATCACAGTTCCCAGTTTTATTAATGCTCGAACAATATGAGCATTAAAGTGGAATTATGTGCCAAGTACTGCAGAGGCCACTGAAACGTTTCCTGTTATTGTGCTGTAATGGAGATTGCAGGAACACGGAGCTGTTCCAAGGGGGCTGCAGCAGAAAATGGCTCTGAGCCCTCTCCAAGATCCACAGGGCTCTCAGGACTGTCCTGACAATGGAGTTTCTAGGAATTAACAGCTGAGGTGGCTGAGAATTCCCCCAGGAGGGCTGGGCATGGCTCAGGCATTTCCCTGCTCCCCAGTGGGATGCAGATCTCCTGTGGCAGGGCTGGAGCTGCCTTGGGGAATGATCACAACTTTCCTGAGCCACACAGAAACAGTGAACTCATGAGACACGATTAGGGACAGCTACAAGGTGTAGAAAAGCCACTGCTGTTGAGTGAAAGCTCAGCTGGGTGGCAAATTTCTGGTAGGAATTGGCACTTGAGGCCGTTTTCCCAAAGGCACCGTGCTCCTGACACGTTTCCCAAAGGAAGGATGGATCCAGCAGTGCCTGTGGTTCCCAGCAGTGGAGAGGAATCCTGGCATCCCTGTGGCATTCCTGTGAATTTTCATACCAGCTCAGAGAATCACAGAATAACCAAAGCTGGAGAAAGCCTCCAAACCATCCAGAACAGCATTGAGAAAGATCTCCAATAGTGACAAGTCCAACCTTCAAGAAAATATCACCATGCCCAGTAAATTCCATCACTGAGAGCCACATCTCCTGGTTTGAACACTTCCAGGGATGGTGACTCCAGCATTTCCCTGGAGAGCCTGTTCCAGTGCTTAAACACTAAACAAAGACATTTTTCCAAAATTCCAACCTGACCTTCCCCTGGTGCATCTTGAGGCCATTTCCCCTTGTCCTGCCACAAGTTTCCTGGGAGAAGAGGCTGCCCCCCACCTTGCCATGATTTATTTCACTCCACCTGAAAGGAGCACATTAAATTGCAGCTGTCTGAATTCTCCTGGCCGTGTTCCTGCCCTCCTGGAGGATGGTGTCCTTCCAGCCTAAGGTGTGGAATCCCTCTGGAATCCTCACCACCAAAGCATCCATCCCAAAGCAGGGGCTGTGCTGATGAGAGATGCAGCTGAACTCCCCTGATTCCAATGGCAAAACTCCACGAGGATGGGATTTCCTGGCCTGGGATTTAATCAAATTCACACTCTAACAGAGAAATGCACCTCTTCTATATTTTATCCCCATTCTTCCACTGGTTTTTAACATTAACTTCATCTCTGCCTCCTATCTGATTCTTTTTCCCCTCCATCCACCTTTCCTGCACTAAAAATGAATAATTCCACCATTTCAGCTCAAAATATTGCTCTGGAGTCAGTTCAGGGAGACATGAAGATCGTTTCCTGCCATGGCCAGCAAGTGGTTTCCCTGTGCAAGCTCTGGTGATCCTTGTCCAAGGGATTTAAAATAAGTTAGGATAAATTACAGCCTTCAGACTAAAGCACTGGAATACAAGTGAAAATCACAGTGTTCTCATCTATTTACATGGAGACTCTTGATAAATAATGAGTCAGTGCTTGCTCTGGACCAGGGGTTGCCTGGATAACCCACAAACCTTTTGTTTTCTTTTTGTTGTCACTACCTTAGCTGAGGGTGGTTAGGGATGGTTTAAACCATCATTTCATTGAATCATAGACTGGTTTGGGTTGGAAGGGTTTTAAATCTCATCTCATTTCACCCCTTGCCATGGCAGGGACACCTTTCATTGTCCCTGGGTGCTCCAAACCCCAAAAACCTGGCCTTGGACATTCCAGGGATCCAGGGGCAGCCACAGCTTCTCTGGGCACCCTGTGCCAGGGCCTGCCCACCCTCACAGGGAATAATTCCTTCTGAATATTGCATTTAAATCCACCTTCCTTCAGCTCTGCAGGTTGTACATTTTCCAGGTTATGTGGTTTTTGTACCATGCTCTGTTTGTAAGATGCTTTGGAATAGCTGGGGGAAAACCAGGCCCCTGAGCAATGCCAGGGTCTTTGGACAAAACCAGAACATCAGGAATCTCCATTTCATCAGCCTGGGAGGTGACAGATTTTTCATGCAGTTGGGAAACTTGGTAAAAATGTTAAAATTTGTTTTCTTGTAAGAAAAGCCATCACACAGGAGTGCATCTCACTTTTCCCTTGTGATACTGAAGCACCACAGAAATGCTGTCTGTGGGTGAGGAGTGAAGAATTAAGAACTCAAGCACTGAAAATGGGGGGATTTATCCTGATGCTGGACTTCTGCAAGCTGTGAATAGTACAGGAATCAACTCTGCAAAATGCCTGTTTTCATATGAGTTAGGCCACGTGTCTGTCCCTTTAGCTGGTTTATAAACCACACACAAATAACTGATTTCTCAAAAATCCCTTTTCCTTCCAGCTGGCCACTCACAGTTTGGGATTTTGCAGTTGGTCCTGCACATCAGGACAGGAAGAATTGGGAGGAAAACCAACCGTGGACAAAAGTGGCAGAAAATGTGGAGGGAGCCCGTGCTCATGGGCAGAGGGAATGGCAGGAGAGGAAAAGGAGAAGAATTGTGAAAGAGAGACAGGCTGCACACAGTAGTCCCAGTGTTTGCACTGCTTAAACCCCTTTTATCTCACATTCATAAACACAGGCTCTCTATATGATATAAACCACATTTAGCTGTCATTGAAAGGCTGTGATTTATGGAACAGGGCTGTCCCTAAGAGGGTAACAGCACTCGCTGCTTATTTTGGCAGGTGCACTAATTCAAACTGCTGAGCAGCTCAAAGAACAGCTCATGCTAATGACAAAAGGTTAATGATTTTCGTTTCTTTTCCTTTCTTTTTTTTTTTTTAATTTTTTTTTTTTATATTGGAAATATTTGTTCAGTTTAGGCACCACTTCATATGTGACCCCAGCTCCAGCCAAGCAGATGTCAGCTCACTTTGCATTTGGCAAAAGAAAATAATATTTTAGATTCAAACATGACCAAATGGCCATCAGCATTGCTGGGGTAATAAAGAGACACCCACAGACCTTTACCTTGCCTCCATGTTTGCATTTAACAGGTGAGAAATGATGATCTATTTCCCCAAAAAAACCAGAACTGGCATGCCCATTAGGAAAATCAGCATTAATGTATTTATTTTTCTGTTTATCTGTTGGTTCTGGGGGACTTTTTGCAATTTCTCCATGTTCTTTTAATGCTTTTGTTACCTGAAGCTTCTTCTGGCTGAACAGATTTGTCTGTAACATCCCAAATGAGCACTCTGCTCCTTGCTGACTCACTCACATCCCATTATCTATTTGATAAGTGTTTGTGGTCATGTTTAGCAGATGAAAACTCACTCAGGCAAACCCTGAACCTACTTTCAGCATTCATTAAACCCCAGGATGCAAAAAATTTGCCAGGGACACCTTCCCCTATCCCAGGTTGCTCCAAGCTCCATCCAACCTGGCCTTGGGCACTTCCAAGGATGGGGGAAAAGAGGAGGCCAAGCTTGTGCTCAGAGGTTCAGTCATCCATTAAACCACATGGCCAGGCAGGTTCTGTGGGGTTATTCATGGGGTATCATCATCTTATCCTTATCCAGGTGATGATGAACCTCAAACCCCTCCCTGTCCTGCACTGGGAGCAAACAGGTGTAAGGGAAAATCCTGGGAGCTCTGCACTGGGCACAGCACTGGGAAAATAACAACCCCCAGAGCCTTTAAACCTTTCTGAGAGCTTCAGCTCCTGCAGGGTGCAAAGCTTTGGTGTCACTGTGAGCACCAGGGAGCTCAGAGAAGTCCTGCACTGAGCACAACAAGGCCACTCCGCTCATGTGCAGCAGAACCAAAAGCAGCAGCACAGTCCAACAATAACAACGCAGCAGCAAAGCTCTGGCCAGCAGTGAAAAGTAGGTCATTGTGAATGCATCCAAGAGCTGGATCTCCACAAGGAACTGGGCAGCAGCCAGAGAGACATTTGTCAAATTAATCATGGACCGTCAGGTGCCCGTCCCCTCCCTGTCCTCTCCTCGTTAACCTTTGTCCCCGAGGCAGGTTTGAGGCAAACCCCTAATGAGTGTGATTTTCCCCTGGATAGTCCAACTTTATTATTATTATTATTATTATTATTATTATTATTATTATTATTATTATTTTTATTATTATTATTATTTTT
>VWYE01014563.1:122351-144839 GCA_013398995.1 Alaudala cheleensis
TTATTATCATCAGAGCCACAGCCTTGCTCACAGCTCAGGCCACGTTCCCATTGCTCAGCCCAGCAATCCCTGACACAGGGAAGGGAACTGGTCCCACCACTGGCTCCTGCTGCAGCCTGACACGTGCAGAACTGCTCAAGGTCCAGCTGTGGCCACAGCTGGATCTGCTGAGGAGCATCAGAGGATCAGGGGGGTTGTTCACATCACAAACCAAAGCTGGGTGAAAGCTGCAAAGCCCCACGGGCAATTCTGATGGTAAGGGGCTGATAGCAGGAGGATTCTCCCCTGGAAAAATGGGATTAGGTGATCCCTTTTTTATGCTCTCTGGGTAGGGCTGGATCCAGAGTGGCCACATGAGGAGAAGCAGAAGTCAACAAAAAGCCCCTGAGCTTGAAGGAGTAGCTGCTCACAAAGCTCGAGTCCATTTGCTAGGAGGGAAAGAAGGAAACCTGGAAAGCATTAGGGACAGAAAGACCACCAGACATGAAAAATGGTATTTTTAATGCTGAAGTTATCAGCAGAAGAGGTTCTCAGACTTTTACAAGCAGAGTTTTCACAGTAACACCGCAGCAGGACTTGACAGGTAAAATGGGTGCAAATTGAACATATTTTTTCCCCTCCACTGGTCAATATTTCCCTGCCACCAAAGTCAAGAGTTATTTTGGCTTGGCATCAATTTTCTTTTTTTTTCTGAAGGACTCCTCTCTGCAAAAGATGAGTAAATGATAAAATATGTGAGAGGATGACTAAAGCACTGGATAAAAAAAGAGATTATGGGCAGGGGGTGAAATATCTGGTCATGCCTGAGAGTGTGGCTGCCTAGGGGAGAAAAAAGACAGGCTGAGCATTTCAAGAGCAAAGAGGAGGATGGAAACCTGGATGTTGGAAATGAGGCTTGGTCCAGGAATCAAAACCCATAAAACACATTAGTTCTGGGGTGAAAGTAGTAAAGAGTCTACTCCAGGTTAGCCAAATATCTGCGGCTTCAATAGAAGCCTTTAGGAAAATATGCAACCACTAAACCATTTTTACTCAGCCTCCTCCAAACACAAAATATTCCTTTTAGCTGTTTGAGGCTGTTTTTTTTTTTTTCCCTCCCAGCCCTCCTGACCTGCCTGGCAGGGCTGAGTCAGGAGCAAAAATGAAAAATCACCATCTGCTTTTGTCACCCCCCCAACCCTGGTACCAGTGGCCCCTCACTGGCCACATTTTCAGATAAGAAAAGCTGAGATATTGAATTTACTCTGTATTTATAATTTTTTTTGTTGTTTAAAAAAGTTATTTTCAGGGAGCTTTTTTTACAATCCTGAAGTGTTTGTTGTGCCTTTGAAGGAAGACACATCACTAAGTCACTGTAACTAATAATGGGGATATTGAGGGAGAGCAGGATTTACTGGAGCACTGGGATTACTTTTGTTAAAGCAATAATGCCTCATTTGTTCTCGTGACAGAGCTTTACAACAGCTACACAGGCCAGCCTTTAACATCCATCAACATTACTGTCTGGATTGTATTATCTAGGAAATCCCAGAGTCACCAGCCTACAGGTTGAATTAGCTGCAAATTCATTTCAGATTAGGATCCCTTTTGTAAACGCTGCAGTCACTCAGGCAATACCTCCGAGAAACCGGGGAGATGTTATTGAATTTTGTGTCAATAATTCTTTCCCAGCCCTTTTTATTTTTTTGGGAACCACTGCTTCTTGAAAGGCATTAAGGCATTAAGCTGACTTTAAAATAACAGCAGAAATAGTTAAAAAAATATTTAAAAATCTCCCTTTATGTTCTTGAATGAAAACCTTTCAAAAGCAATTTATAGAGTATCTGTCCCTCATTCCAGGTGTTTCAAAAATATGGCAGCAGAGAGGCCCAGAGCAAATAATTCCAAAATTCCTTCCCATTTTTTGGCCATGCTTTGCCCAGGTACCTTCTCTGTGCCTTGGACAGACCTTGGGATGCTTGGAGGGACCCAGCTCCTCTTTCCTCTGCAGGGTGGGAAGATCTCAGGAGGCTGAGATGGATTTTTCCCTCCTGACGTGGTTCTTTGTTCCATGAAATGTTTTTGGAGAACCTGGGTTTTTCAAACATTGCTGCAGTCACATGAGAATTCAACCCAAAATAAGAGCATTTATTGAAGATTTTCTGATACAAATGGAGGCCAGGATTACTGGATTTCACCTGGGGTGTATTTGGGATTCTCCTGGATTTTTAAACAAATGCTATTCCAGCAAGGAATCCTGCAGGCAGGAAAGAGTGTCTTTGACTTGAGAACGTTTGAAGAAAATGAAATTTGAACCCCAAGCCACAAATATTCGCCACAGAACCCTGATTTGAGGATTGCATGGAGCCAACCACGGGGCAGAGCTGCCACCACAGGACTGCTCAAATGTCACATCCAGCTCTTGGGCTTTGAGCTGTCACTGCTGAATTCCTCCCAGGGAATCCTCAGGCTGAGGTATTTTTTGGCTGATAATGCTGAAAAAAAAGGGTTTATCTGAAAATTCACTTCTTGCCCACATTGCTCATTCAAATCTTTTCATCTTGTTATAGAAAGAGTGGAGAAATCCAAATGGAGGAGCAGATCCCTACCCTTGAGGTTCTTCCTAAAGTAAGGGAGTTGGAGTTTGGTTTCAATACCCCATTAAAATCTGTGTTGACTATATCCAGGGTATTTTTATTTTGATTCTTTAATTTTCTAATCTCTGTTATTTTTTTTATGCAAAGTGAAGTGCTGCCCTCAGAGAAAGAAAAGGGAAAATCTCCTCTGTACTTTCTTCATAATTAAAGATGATTTTATGTTCTGAATAATGGAGTAGATGCTGTTTATTGTGCCAGAAACTATCAAAGCATCTGTTTAACCTGTAGCCTGTTCCTCCAGGGCTCCAGGACATCATCAATAGCTGTGGGTGAACGTGGGTTTCATTGATATAATTTTTTTTAAGTATTCAGGGTGAGGTTGGATGAGCCTTGGAGTGACCTGGGATAGTGGAAGTTGTCCCTGCCCATGGCAGAGAGTGGGGTGAGATGAGCTTTAATGTTCTTTCCAACCCAAACCATTCTGTGATTTTATGATTTTGCTGCCTGAAGTTAATGAATTTTATTAATTCTATTAATTCTACTGATTTTATTAATTCTCAGAGCAGGTTTTTGCCTGTGAGTGAAGCCAAAGCTGCAGATTTCCTCCCCTAAAGATCGACTGCTCCCTGATTTATTAAGAGCCTGTTTCAGGAGGATCACCCAGATTCCTGGGGAACCACAGATCTCCAATTCCCACCCAAACCAGGTCCCTGTGACTGCCACCCCGTCCCCAGACAGAAATAATGGCTATTTTAGCCTGTCACTCTCTGCAGCCAAACCCTCACCTCTGTTCACGGGGCTCTTTACATAACCTGACCTCCAGAAGCCAATTACATCTGTTTTCTTTGTGCTCATGTGTTTCTGCTATTGACACCAACCCTGCTCCCAACAAAGGGTGGGTTCCCATGAACTCAGCCCTTTATTACCAGCTGGTTCTTATTAGAGATTACCCAATAAAAAAAAAAAAAAGGAGTAATACAGTCAGCAGTGTGTTCCTACATGTAGCACTTCTCCATGTGTTTCAATTTACCCATCGACCAATAAAGCCCTGCCCTCCAATGAACTGCATTCCATACCTCACATTTTTTTGCTTATTTTGATAAATGTAAGCTTTTCATAGATAAAAAGGGCAGGAATCTGGCTAACACTGTCTACTGTTCGCTGGGACGTTGATGTTTGGGTGGATGAATTGGGGAATGCTACTTGATCTTTTTCTCTGACAGCTTATTATGCCTCGGTTCCTGGGCTTCTAAAATTTCTCTTGCAGAGCTCCCTGTCACTGTGCTTAGTTAAAACTTGTCAAAAAATTATCAGACCCAATTTCAGGCTTGTTTTACTTATTTCCTTCATCACCGAGCAGGCAAGGGGAGGTTCTGGAAAGGCTACACACTCTCAGTGCTGCTGTTGCAGAGGTTTCTGAAAGCTGAAATTCCTTATCCAGCGTTATGTGTGGGATTAAAGGGCTCAAAGTGGAAAATGGCAGCCCATAAAATGGGTCATTTCTAGTGCAAACTGTTGGGGGGGGAAAGCACAGAGAGCAAACAGCAACTGGGTGGGTTCCTCAAGGAGGGGATCTGGGAGCAGGTTTGGAAAGTTGTTCTCTGCCACTGATTCTTCTCTCCCAAAAAATTACACATATATTTGGTGTGAAGTGCTTCAAAAGTTGCACAGGAGGTGACAAAGATTAAAAATGAGCACGTGCATTCCTGAATTTTCATCTTTTACCAGGAGGAGCTGAAGCCTTGGTTGTGTCTCTGGTGTCAGTGGAAGAGGATCATGATCCTCATGGGGCCAGGCACAAACCCAGCACCATCAGCAATGAGCTGCCCTTCAAAGGCAGGTGATGGGCATTTGGTACAACAGTGATGAAGAGTTGAACCCTCAAAGTTTTATTTAGAAATTTTAATTTCAGCAAATCAATTTTGTCATTGACACATTTTAATAAAAATGCACCCATATTTGTATGAAGCTGTGGTCCATGAAGGACTAACCTGTTCTCCTGCCTGCAAAGCAATCCAGGTGGGATGAATGATATTAAACCCTTTAATTCTCCTAAATAAACCTCCCCTTTGACTTCTGAACTTGGCTCCATTATCACTTTGCAGAAGGAGAATGGAAATACAGCAAATCTCCCCATCAAACCAAGCTGCTGCAGAGGGAACGTTGAGGGCAGTTCAAAGTAGGTTAAAAAACCCTTTATAAAAACAGGCAGGAACTCTTTAAACCCCCCTGAGGTACAAATGTGCTCACTTGAGGCCTCAGTGCCTCTGACTCCTTTCCCACCTTTCCCCAGCACAGGCAGGGGAAGTTCAGCTGGAGGAGGACACGATCCAGAAAAGTCACTGAGAGTTCAGCCCGTGAGATGTGGAAACCTGACCCTGATGCCACGCAGATATCAGCAAACCTGGGATTTTCCAGGCTGTCTCAAAGGCATCTTAATTCTGTCAGGCTTTGACAGTCCAAGGCACTACAGCACCAACAATCTCCTTTTAGGTGACAATCAAACAACAGCTACAAACCCTCACCCTGAACTAAAATCCTAAAGACCTGAATATATTCTGATGCCTTGAACTTTTCCTTCTCCTTCTCCTAGGGGAAAATATTCAGTCCCATTGGAGCTGAACAAAACTTTGACTTCCAAGGAGCCTCATGGGAAGGTGTGGATTTATCTCCCTGCAGTTATCCTGTGTAAATCACTGAATAAACACAATTTCCAGAATAAGAGGGTTTGGGCTCTGCCTAAAGCTCTTCCCTGAGGTGTCAGCCTTGAAGATGAGATTCCTTGGCTGGCTCCTCTCCCCCTGCCTCCTCCCAGGGCACAAAATGCTCTTTCTGGGTGTTTTTCCCAAGGGAGAACCACCTGATTCCCAGCTCTGACAAATGACTGAGGCCCAGGTCCTGGAAGGGCACAGCAGAGCACAAACCCACTGCAGCTTTTGTAGGCACTGAGTTCCCCTGCTGCTGTGGGGCCAGGTGAGGTGGATCCATCTTCCTGGAGATTTCCAGATGGAGGTGATGGTTTTACAGCCAAATTCTTCATTTCTAGTTGCAATCTGGAGAAGAAATCAGGAGTGGGGGGCTCCCCCTCTGATGGTCCTTCCTTCACCTCAGTGGTGAATTTGCATCCTGTGCCCCCCAAAATCCCAGTGTTCCTTCAGATTCCCATGAAACTTCCAGCTTCCCAGAAAGCATCCTGAATTCCCAAACCACAGCTTCCTCCAACACACAGAAAGAGTTTCAGTGAAGTGCAACATTTACGTGGCAAACACATTCCATCTAATGAATACATTCCATTCAGTAATTGATTAAGTTTTACATGAAAAATAGAGAGCTCTGCAGAAGATTCATTTCCAGAAAGGGATTTTTTTTTCTTTTCTTTTTTTTAAATAATTGGAATTAGATTCTGGGCTGGAGAGAAAGCTGGGGATAGCTGATAACATTTTGACAATGATGAGTGAGGCTTTAGGAAATAAATACAGCCAGGATTATTGAAGTCTTTTTCAGCAGCAGTGTCTACAATTCAGTGGGATCATATGAAAAAATATTTGCCTTTTTCAAGTCACCTAATCATTCTAGAAAGCTGGCAGCAATTCAAGTGATGTACACTTAAAATGTCAGGCTAAATTACAGATCTCAGCCTTCAGAATGTGCTGTTGAACATAATTCATTTGTGTTTTTCAATCGAAAAAAAATTTGAACCTTAAGCTTCTTTCTGTATTGCTGGTGTGGGTTTTGTTGTTCATGCCAAGGAAGCACCGAAATAAATAAATGAAGGAAAAACAGACAAAACAAGAGGACATGGAGTGACCAGCACATTTCCTGGAAATCAGGAAATATGAAGGAAGGAGAAGGAATTTATGAAGAAAGAAGGGCCAAGTGTGATTCTCCCCACACTCCCTGGCCCTGACAAACCACCTCACCCAGAAAGGCTCTCCCTGAGATCACTTCCACCACACACCCTTGGCCTGTTTGTTGTCACTGTCATCCAACCTTGTTCTTCCCCACGAAGGGAACAGAAACACATGAAATACTTCATTTCCAACTTGGATTTATTTGGCTTTTTCTCCCCTCCATTGCAGCTCAGCTGTCCTGTCTTGGCTGGATTAAAGACACTTTTAATAGATGTCATTTTCTCCTCGGTGAAAATACTTAAATGTGCTGTAATCAAGCAATGTTTGATATTTTTAATAACCTAAACAGACCAATTTCCTTCAGCCTGTTCCATCAGACACCTCCTATATTTTAAACAGCTTTTGCAAAGAAAAGCTGATTTTTGGGGTCTGCTCCACTTTTGACACCCATTCCAGACTTTCAGTACATCCTCTCCAAAATAATACCCCAAAGAGCCATTTTGAGCCTTCACTGCCTCAACTGCTCCCAGTTCCTTCAGGATGAAGAGATTCCAGCTGGCAGGGGAGTTCTGGATAATGAAATCATGTTTTCAAGGACAAGAGGATGTCATTTTTGATAGGATGAGAGGAAATGGCCTCAGGTTGTGCCAGAGGAGGTTTAGATTGGGTATTAGGGAAAAAAATTCTTTATGGAAAGGGTTATCAAGCATTGGAACAGGCTGCCCAGGGAAGAGGGGAAATCACCATCCCTGGAAGGGTTGAAATCCCTGTGGATGTGGCACTTGGGGACGTGGACAAGCAGTGGGTTTGGCAGTGCTGGGGAATTGGTGGGACTTGATGTGTTTTGGTCTTTTCCAATCTAAATTCAGCAATTCTGTGCAGTTTTACACACCCTTGTCATGTTTGTGAGGTGGGATCCACTGGAGAGCTGCTCACACTCCCAGTTTCCATCAGCCCCGGTGCCCGCGGTGGCTTCCCCAGCTGGATGTGCCACCTGAGCCCGACATCCCCAGCCCAGGGGCCACCAGCACAAGGGACAAGGGCTGCACACAAACCTGGGCACCACAAGGACCACGGGAAGAGGTGCCACTCCTCTGCAGGGCCCTGAGACAGACGGGACAAGAGAGAGGAGGAAAAGCCCTGGCGCCGCCGGGGTCCGTGCGGGGTCACCCCGCAGCCGTGTCCCCGAGGTGCTGGCAGTGTCCCCCACCCCAGCCCGGGGGAAACAAGCTCAGGGGGGGAAGTGGTGGCTGGCAGAAAATAAATCACAGCGCCTCGGCGCTGTCACTCTTTGCCCCGACTGGTTTCCACAAACAAAACTTCACTGTCCACTGACAAGAACAAATAAACTGAGTCGGGAGAGGCTGAAAGTCACGGGGGATCCGAAATATTTACCTTGATACCTTATAAGGGTAATAACCACTTTGCTGCTTTGCAGCCACTGACAGGGTGGAAAGAAAAAAAAATCGAATAAAAAAAAAAAAAAAACAAAACAAAAACCTACCTAAAATGTTTGGGGCTTTTGACTAGTTCAACCTGTCCTGGCAACAGCATCAAAGCAGGATTAGAACAAGGTTTTAATTATACACACTTTCCCTCACCCCTCCCTTCCCTCCTCCCCTCCAAATCTCTTGTGTTTGATTACCGAGATCAGTGGAGTCAGCCAGATATTGCAGTTCATATCAATGATTTCATTCAAGCTCCTCCACCAAAGACACAACGAGCATTTCAAAGCCCTTTTTGCTCTGGGCTGTGTGTGCTCACCGAGCCCTGTTCTGTTCCTTTCTTTCATACCCTTGCAAGCCACGTTTGTCAAAATTACCTGTAAGAAACTGCTGCGTGCCAACAGCTCCAGACAAATAAATAACCCACCCTGGGAGGAAACATCCATCACCTGCTGGACATCAGATAAATCCTGCTGGGTCCTGGGCTGCTTTGGGCCGATTCTCCTCAGCCATAAAGTGGTGGTCAATAAAAACACGGGTCCACTCGCTTGTTGGGGAAGCCTAAAACACAGCAAAAGCTTTGGGAGGGAATAACTTCACTCCTCTGTGGTTTATTTTTCCCTTGACTGCACAATTGCACCGAGATTTTAAGCCGACAGTTGAAAGCGCTGGAGGTGAAGCAGCGCCGGGAGAGGTTTTGTGTCACCGGGGGATTGGACACAGTGGGTTAATTGTAGCGCTGACACACCGGGATTACTCACCCCCGGTGATCAAAGGACACCCATCCCCGGTGGGCGAGGCTGGAAGGGATTCCAGCCCGGGATGGATCTGACAGCTCGGGCTGAGCTCAGCGGAAGGCGGCGGGCGCTTCTCTGCGCGGAGCGTCGGGCAAACACCCAAACGTGGAGCCCTCGCCTTGAACCCCTGATCTTCACAGCTGAGCTTCTCCACTGAAAGAAGGTCAAAAGTTTTAATTTTCCGAGGCTTCAGATCGGATGACAGCCTCAAATGTAGCTTTGCCAAAATGCCAATTTTTTTTAATGACGATCTTCTTCCACTTGTGAACTGAACCGGTTTGGCATCACTTTTATGAGGGTGAGGAAAGGGAGAAACCCTGCCTGAACAGTTCAGTCAGTGTCAGGGTGACCGTGTGTGCTACAGCCACAAAATTACGTGCCTGACTTGTCAAGTGTGAGAAATCTGAGGGCTTGAGAACACAAGAACAGAATCAGAATTCAATGTAGATTTTTTGGTTTGCCTCTTGTCCCTCGTGCAGCCTCTCCCAGGATTTTCATCTGTGTGTGACTCATGGCAGTGCTGGTCCACCTTTACCCTGAGCATGAAGTTGTGGATTACAGGGCTACTGTACATGGATTTATGAGTAAATAAAGGCCCAGCTCTGCCTGTGGATCCTGTTTTCATCAGCAGTTAAAAAGAAGCAATTAAATGTGTGTGTGTATAAACACATCTAGGAAAACCCACTGGTTTTCCTTCTTTGTTTTTATTTTCCTTCTTAATCAGAGATTAAAGTTTTGGTTGGCTTTCCACTCCCAAGTCTCCAGAGATGCAGAGTTTGTTCATCCCAGACTGGGAGAACTCCCTTCCAAGTCATCCAGCCCAAGGATCTTAATTAACACCACACTAATTGGCTGGGCAACCACGATTTTTCCCACTTCATGATTTTCAAATGCTTCCCTTTTCAGCCTCTTGGCACCTAAAGTGCTTTGTTTTTCCTTAATTGAAGGATTACAGCTCTTTATATGGAATTCACCTCATCAAGGATGATCCTGTTTTTCCTGGTCCAGCCCTGCCCCTTCCAGTCCCTCACGTGTCTGTGTTGGTGGCATCGGTGACACCCCTAAATCCCAATTCTCCACTTCTTTGTGGTGGCTTTCAAATTTCTGTCGTTTGGGAATTCCTCAGATTTTCCATAAGGATTGTAGGTCACTGCATTCACAATTAGAAATCCCTAATTACAAATACATTGTAGGTTCCTGTAGTCAAAATTAGGACTCCTTAATTACAAATACAGTTAGAGCTGAAATATTATCCCTGCCCATGGCAGGGAGTTGGAACTACATGGCCCCTTCCAACCTAAATTATTGTTATTATAATTATTATTAAAAATAACAATAATTGATTGATGCATTAATGGTGTAGGCAGACAGGATCAAGAGACTGATTTTGTTTTTGGGATAATAGAAGAAAAATAGCTCTCAAATTTTGGTTTAACTAAAACACCAAAGACAATGATTGTTTTACATCTTCATTACTGAAATCTTAGGAAATAGAGTTGAGCAAGAGGAGTAGCTGCACAACAGAAACTTATTCAGGACATGAGGTTTTATTGTGTTCAACACAGTCACCTATAAAATGCAGGGAATACACAAAAAAAAGCCAAGATAAAAAAGAATGGAAAATATATTTCTGGATAATTTCATTTTGGAAAAAAAAGTTTTTTAGCATGAGCTAGTTCTGGAGGAAACTGCTCTTTGGGAGAAAGGTCAAGAACAATTATATTTTCTTCTCTTTTTCTGTGGTTTGCATCTCCAGCAGAAGACACTGCCCCTGGAAGATGGCACCTGTGCCAACCCCAGTGCTGAAGGTGAGGAACGTGCTCAGCATCCAGCAAAAGCCCTTGGGGAGGAGGACATGCCCTCATTTCCCCTCAGCTCACAGGGCACGTTCTCCCCATGCCAAAAGCCATCTGGGGTCATTCCACAAACCCATTCTCTAAATTTAGGATGGGTTTTGGCATTTGGGTTGCGTGAGGGCGGAGTCCCGCCTTGGGAACGCCTCCCAAGGAAGGGAACACCCGTCTGCCTTTGGCATTTCCTGTCCCCCCAACTCATTTGTTTGTCCCCAGCCCTGGTGGGAAGGCTGGGACATTTTTTGTTTCAGAGGAGGCTGGGAAGGGAAAGAGGACAAAATGTCCTGGGACACGTTGGAGAAGGAGAAAGTGGAGGCAGAACAGCCTCAACTGCTGCACTAAAGGATTAGGACCAGAGAAGATCCAGCAAGAGCCACCAGGAGGAATTACACCATGGTCAATGCTGTATTTCATGTCCAGCCCTGAGGAAAGACAGTTTTTGTTGCTGAAATATCACAGGTTCCTTTAGGAAACCTTATTTATTAAAGTCATGGGATGTTTAATAGTGACAGCTTATCTCATGCTGGATATAAATGAGCTGCTGGAGCAAGGGCTGCCTGCACAGAAACCCCACAGTGAGATGCTCAGATTCCCACAGCCCCCAGAGCAATCCTCCTTGGGAGCAGCTTTTGGGTCATGGAAGCACATTTGGGGATCTCTCCTTGAAGACCACCAGGAGAGAAAGCCAAGAACTCCCACATTTGATGCTGGGGTGGTTGCAGCTCCTGCTGGACACTCCCACGGGCTGCTTGGAAGGAAGCAGGGCCACTTGGCCATGTGGAGACCTGGAAGAAATTTAAACTCCAAAGGGGTTAAATTTCAAACCAAGTCCACATCTCCTTTGAAGTCTGCCTGACCCTTTCCCTCACATCCTTTTGGTTTCCCACTGATGGGGCCCCAGAGAGTTGGGGGTGGGTTTAGGGCTCAGCCAGGTCCATGGCCCAGTGCTGGAGGCTGGGGCCAGCATGGTCCAACTGGGAGCCATCCCTCAGTTTTCCTTGACAAGGATCCAAGCATCCTCCTGCCGACACGAGGAGCCAAAGAGTCCAGAGGTGCAATTTGTCCATCAGTACAGGCTGTTATTAAACCATCCATTGCAGCCCTCTCCCCTCCCTTGCTGTCACATTCCCACTCCTTTTCATGCCTCCCATTTGTCATTCCCATTCCCAGGCTGAGAATGGCACTCCCAACTTTGGTTTGGCCCATGGATTTTTATCCCAAAGCCATTTCTGCCATCCCTGCTCCCCCTGAGAAATCCCACCTCCCTCATTTCCAGGTGGCAAACAAAGCTGGGTCTGTGCTGGCTCAGAATGCTCGGAGCAACCAACTGTGGAAAAGCATCACCTCAAAGTGAAATATTTTCTGCCACAGACACAGCCAGAGACAGACAAGAAGACAAAGTCTGGCTGCTTTTGCTGTCCCAAAATTACTCCCATGACTGATCTGGAAAATGGCCCAAGTCTCAGCAGAAAGATATTTCTGCTCCTAAGATTAAATGGTAAAAATTTAATTCCTTAAATCACTTTTTTCTTTTGTTTACCTAAATTTCATTTACCTTATTTTTTACCACCTAGATCCAAACCATTCCTGTCTTATTAGATTCCCTGATTTCCCTTTCCCACAGTATGGGACAATTTTACTTTACAACACAAATTTCTGCTGTTACACACTCTCACCCTACAAAGGTTCATGGGGACTAGAATCAAGCTGAACATTTGAAGCAGGAACTGAGGTAGAAATCAATATTATCCCAGTGAATTCCTTATCCCTCATATTTAGCCTAAAACAATCCCAGAGGTTAAAGAGACTCAAATGTAAAAAGCTTTTTCTGCAACACATCATCTCAATAAATTAAAAAGCTGAGTGATATTTTATAGGGGATTCTTTGGTAGATATATTTGGATGCTCCTTGATTTGCCTCCTTCCATTATTTTAAGAAGCAGCAAATGTCCCATGTCTTAGGATGAGAACAAATTATTTGCATAAATTACAAACAATTAAATAGCTGGGTCACATTCTGAATAGAAATCCCTGCTTGAGAAACTGCCCCAAATTCCAAGATCCTTCACCAAATGGCTGGAGCTTCACACATCTGGAATTTAAAACTTCCAACGTCTCTTCTCCATAAATTTTAGCCACCTCAATGTTTTTCCGCCACAACTACAACTTTCCTGATGTGTTTTAGTGCTGGAGGTTAAAAATCACACTTTGCCTCAGCTCTGTCAGGGTCAGATTTGTGGAGGGTAATTGTGTTGGACAAGATATCTTGGAGATTGCTTCGAAATCTGTCACTTTGGGGGAAGAAATAAGAGTTTTCCACGGGGCCTTTGAAGAGGAGGCTTTTCAAGTGAGCAAAAAAAAGCTCAGCTTGCAACAGGGGGGAAGAAAAAATGAAGTTAAATCTCAGCCCTTTGCAGTACAGCAATTTCTGCAGCCAGATTAAGTGAGCAGAGCCAAGCCCTTGCCAGGGTTCGGACCAAGTCACCTCAAGAATCGAGCAGGAATCAGTGGGTGAGCCAATTTTCCCAGAAATCTCCAGAGATTTGCTTTAGGAATGGTTTTTCCATTCTGCTCAGTGGCACAGTTTCACGAAGCTCCTCAAACCTCTCAAACATCCAGCTTAATACAATGGTATTTCCTATTTTGACTGGTCCAGAGCTCATCTGTGCATTCTGAACATGTGCAAAAGGTCTTTTGCCAAAGCCTCCTTCTCTCTCCCTCTCCCTTTGCAGGGTTTGAAGGACACAAGGAATGTCCTTGGTCCATTTGCCACCTTTGATTTTTTTTATTCAGCAGTTTTTGAGCTCCTCCTGTGGGGCTGCAGCCACTTCAATCAGAGCAGGAAGGTGAACCACTGGCACCTCAGCCCGTGGCTCAAACACCTGAGCTCTTCAGCAGGAAATAAAAACCCCAGGTTTTGCCTCTAAAGAACAGGATTGCTCTTGGATGGAACTGAGTTCCAAGAAAAACCTGAGGCACGGGTGTTTCTGGAGGGAAACATTCCAGAATTATTGCCTCTGGGTCTGGTTAGGGTCAAATTAAGGAGCTGTTGTAAAAATCCAGTGTTGGCAGGGAGGTACCCAGTGCCTTGTGCTTCCAGTGTGTCTCACAGGTGGGATGAGCTCAGAGATGCTTCTTGAAATAAATTTATTTAAAAAAAACAACCAAAAACCAAACCAAACCAAACCAAAAACCAAACCAAACCAAAACAAAAATAAAAACAAAACAAAAACACAAAAACCAAAACCAAACCAAAACAAAAAACCCCAAAAATACAAAAGAAAAAAACCCAAAAAACCAAACCAAAAAACCAAAACCAAACCAAAACAAANGAAAACCAAACCACACCAAAAAAACCCCAAAAATACAAAAGAAAAAAACCCAAAAAACCAAACCAAAAAACCAAAACCAAACCAAAACCAAAACCAAAAACCAAAACCAAAACCAAAGAAAACCAAACCACACCAAAAAAACCCCAAAAATACAAAAGAAAAAAAAAACCCAAAAACCAAACCAAACCAAAAACCCCAAACCAAACCAAAACAACCCCCCTCCCCCCCCCAAAAAAACCCCAAACAAACAAACAAAAAACCCCCAAACCCCACAAAAAACCCAACCTTGATTATCTCCTGGCTGGGAGGAGTTTTTCAAGCTCTCCCTGCTCTTGGCTGTGCTGTGGGATGCTCGAGGGCTGCAGCTGCTTTTGCCTTTGCCCTGCCGTGTCCCTCCTGTGTCCCTGCCGTGCTCCCATTGCTGCAGATGAGCCATCCCAGGCAGGTGCTCGCTGTCAGGAGAGTGACAACTCCGTGGCAGGAGCCCAAGAGCCCTGGGCTGAGCAGCAAGAGCCCCTCTGTTTGTTTATTTGGCTCTGGCACGTCCCTGAGCACGGAGCAGATCCTGCTCCTGCCCCTTGTGCTCCCTCAACTCGCAGGATTTGGATGTGATGGCCCAAGCCAGGAGGTTTCAGGGAGGTTCCCTGCGTGTCTCCTCAGCTCAGAGAGTTCCTCAGCTGCTTCTGCAGCCCTTGTGAAGCTGATGTGAACCTCCACGTCCTGGCCATGTCCCAATGTAAGTAATTACAAACTGCCAATCTCATTTCAGCCTCCTGCGTCAACTCCATGGAGTGTTCCTTGGCTCTGGTGATTTTTTTACCTCCATTTTTTCCTGAACTCTTGCACAGCACTGCTTTGTGGAATCACTCTTCTTCCACCTGTGCTGGTTGTCCAGTTTGGGATTGCAAACTTTGCCCCAGAAAGAAATGAAGGATGGATAATTTTCCCAGAATTCTCCCTGTACATAATGCTCTTCAGAGAGTGGAAACATGAATTCTGCATGGGCTCTGTGCCTCCTGATGGGGCTGGATGGGAGCAGGAAGCTGCCTGCCCTCTTCCATCTGTTTCCAGCTGATGGATGGCCCTGCAGCCCCCCTGGCCATCCCTCAGGGTGTGTCACATCACAGAGCTGCCCCCAGACCCCTCACAGGGGGTAAAACCTCTCCCCTCCCCAGAGGTGAATCCCAGTTTTTGGGGATCCTGACACAAAGGGAGTGAGAGGACTCCTCTAACAGGTTGTGTTTTATCTCCAGCTGCTGCTCAGCCACATTCCACAGAGGCACAGTGTGGCAGTGGGGGTAAACTCCCTTCTGAGTCACCCCAAAATCGGGATAAATACCCCTTTTTTGCTAACAAAGGAACTTTGCACAGCCCTTTCTGCCCTGCAAACTGAGCTCTGCCTGCCCAGCCCCAGCCCAGCCCGCAGACCTGCCTTATCACCCCCTGATCACTCTCAACTCCAGATCTCCCCCAGGATTTAACATCCCTGACCCTTGGCCAGACAGTGCAGGAAACACGTCATAAAAAAAGAAGTTTAGTGGGTCTAGGAACGAGCCCAGGGACATTTGTGCACCCTGAGAAAAACCACAAGGCGCAGCTGCCTGGAGCCAGGACATTTACTCACCTTGGGATATTTATTATTCCTTTCTTCCAACCTGCCTCCTCGCTGCCATCTGTCCCTGAGGACGGGAGGAGCACATTCCAGGTTATCCCTGATGCCTGAAACGTGGGAAGGCAACGATGGAAATGGCAAACTGGGTGCTCAGGGGTCAGGGGCTTGGCTGCAGCTCTCTGCTGACCACCTGACCCCTCTGCCTCCCCCTGACTCCTGGCTTTGGAGCATTTCCATGGGATTTCTTTCAGGATGCAGGAATGCTACTTTAGACACATTTTTATTAAAAAAAAAAAAAACAAACCCAAAAAACCCTGCATTTTTATGTTTTAGGTGGCAGGATTCAGAGTTTGCAACCCTGTTGTGACAATTTACATCCAAACACATCAAAATCCTTGAGAGGTTTCTGTGGCTGCAGATCTTGTCTCTGCCTCATTCACTTCTCTGCTTTTTTTTTTTTCCTGATTGATGGGAATCAAACCCCCCCAACAGAGTGTTAGTGGGGAGTGAGATTTGCTTGCAGAAAAGGATTAATTTCTATTTTGAGGTTTTGTTTTTAAAAATCCATCCTGAGCAGTCACAGCCACACAGTTGAACACACCTTCTGCAGGTGTGAAAACAGGTAAATACACCAACACATAAAGGGTGAAGGAAGAGATTTCCAGCTAGCACAGACAGCTGTAATCCTTTGGGAAATAAAATATTTCCTCTGAAATTTGCCTTATTTTTGACCCTTTGAACTAGGCCAGAGTGGCATTTGTGGGACACCCTACAGCCAGAGCAGGCTGCATATTAATAACTCTGAAACTTCTGCAGGGACAAATGTTTTAAGCTTTAATTTTTTTTGTGCAATTCCACATTTTTCTCGTGCAAGGCACTGCTAGAAGCAGCGAGTGCCCAGGTTTTGCTGCAGAGGAAATGAGGAGCCTGAATCCTTCCTGTGCCCCTTTCAGGCCCCCTCTCCACCCCCTTATCCCCGTCAGGCACCAGGGGCCATCCACGTGAAATCTTACACTCAACCTGCTTCCTCTTCCCAGCACCACGGCGTTGGCCACATCAATGCAGCTCCCAGCCTGGGATCTGGAAGTTCTGTATCCCTTTTCAGTGATGGCCCTTTGATTTTTCTTGGAGCCGGCTGTGTTTTTCAGCCTCTCTAAGATAGCTGCCCAGGAGCAGGAAATTCTGTAGACCCCACTCTGTCTCAGGAAGAGGAGATGGAGCCAAACTCCTATTAGCTCTTCCTTTTCGTTTGTGACTGTTTGGAAGAAAAAATAATAATAATAAAAAAAAAATCATCAGACACAAAAGATCACCAGGCCCAGGCATTTTTATGGAACTTCTTTATTCCTTTTCCTTTTCTTCCAGTGTTTAGCACAAAATGTTTCCATGCATGGCCCGTGCCCAGGTCGAGGGTATCTCTGTGTGGGAAAGCAGAGCAGTTGTTGGCTCTAGAGGAGTTTTCAACCTCAGCCCATGAATCAAATACCTGAATCAAATTATTATGTGCAGCTGTGAAAATGGTGATCCTGAAACCTGATTACAACCACCCACCCCCCCTCTCCCTCCAAAGGTCAGTGACAATATACAAAAGACTTTCCCTTCTCCAATGTAAATATTTCATGAAACAAAGATGACTTTCTCCCTCAGCCCTGTGTTTCTCAGGGAGTGGGGCTGGACAGTGCCAGCAGAGTTCAGAGCTCACGGGAGGTCAGCACAGAGATGTGCTGTTCTCTTGGTGATTGGTCGCTGCTTTTTGGAAACGTTTCTTTTTTCCCCTTGGCTGCTTTGTCTCCCTCACCTCACGAACCATTTCAAGACCAACTGGTGTTAATCCCTAAAGGGCCGTGTGATGTTTTGTTTTCTCACAAACAAACATTTCATTTGACCATGGCCCTCTCCACATCCATTTTCCACGCAGTGAGATCCTCACAAGCCTCTGCCTTCAGAGATTTTCACTTGTGTGTAGACAGGCACTGTTTTTTTCCCTAAGCAAGGAATTCTGTAGTGACAGATACAGAGAATAAAGAGACCTGCTCATTCTTAGGTTAAAATTTTGTGCTCCAGCCAAAAAAGAGGAAGCAATCTGAACCAGAAAGACCCAGATCATGATACTCAAGGTTCCTCACAGTGAGATCCAACCTTAGTTTGCATCTGGAGTCTCATTTCCCTGTTTTCTGGAGTGGATGGATCTACTTGTAATGATTCCCACCAGCAAATCACCACAGACTCAGCTTTCAAACCATGCACGGGGCTATAAAAGGCAGCGTGGATGCAAATGTAGAACATCTGCAGCAGCTGTGCTGGCCAGGAGGGCTTTGCTGACAAAAATCTCAGCCCGGGCTCCTGCTCAGGGAGTTTGGAGAGCCGGGATCAACCCTGAGCAAGGCACAGCCTTCCCTGGGAGCCGCAGGGCAGGAGGGGTGGATGGAGAGCCCGGCTGGGTGGGACCCGCTGGGCAGAGCACAGGGACAGCGCTGGGTGTTCTCCCTGCCCTCCTTTGTCCCACCAGAGCACAGGGACAGTGCTGGGTGTTCTCCCTGCCCTCCTTTGTCCCACCAGAGCACAGGGACAGTGCTGGGTGTTCTCCCTGCCCTCCTTTGTCCCTCCAGAATCCGGTGGGACACGGCAGGGAGGTGAGAGGGTCGGTGCGGCCGAGCTGCGATGGTGAGGATGAGGAGCAGCAGGATGGAGCAAGGGAGGAGCAGCAGCACCTCCCCTGCCCTCAGGGCTCGCTCGTCGCGGGATGAAAGTCCCCCAAAAGCTGCCTGAACTTGGGCCCCGGGGTTGGCAATTTGCTGGGCTCCCTGCCAAGCCACGGGGCCAGATGTTCCCGACGCCTTTGGAAACCACTGTCTCACTCGGTAAACATCACATCAGCCCGAGCTCAAAGCTGATTAAAGGAAACTTTGGATTTTCCACTTAATGGGGAAGGGGTGAAAGGTAGGAATGTACAAGGGGGTTGCTCTTAGCCAAAAACGAATCAAGCAAGTCAGTGTCTTTATTTGAGTGACTGCAACTACTGTGTGACTTCAGGCTTGGTGAAACTTCAGTGTAGTGTGGTCACTGGAGAGCCTAAAAAAATCCTTGGGTTTCAGTCAGAGGATCCTCCCGGAGTTCATCTGGCTCCTGAGGCTCATAAAAACACCCACATTTCTTCAGGTAAGAAACCTGGGCTGGAAATTTGCACCAGAACAAGCTGTCTGTGGGAAATTCCTGCTCCTTGTTGCTTCCTTGTGGTGTGACAATTACACAATGTCCAAACACATCCAAAGGAGGGATTTCAGAGAGGTACAAAGATGAACTGCTGCTCTTTTGAAAACCTAAATAAACCTGCAAGTTGTAGGGGGTTTCTGCCCTCTGACTGTTCTTTCTCTGCCTGTATCAGAACAAGACAGGCTGGACATTTTTTTGTGCCAGCATTGCACTGAGATGATGCTGTTGAGGCAGCAAATTGTGGCTTTTTCATCTTTATTCCACAAAGTCTTCTAGAGATGCTGTGTTCCTGAAACACTCCCTGCAGCAGCAAACCAGGGTGCTTGCAAATAACACAGATTTAAGCTCATCTGAGCTGCTTTCTGCAACGATATCCCAAGTTTTACATTCCTAAAGGGGATTTTCTGGTGGTGTTTTGAAGTGCATTTACAAATATATCCCGGACTTGGCAGCCTCTGTGTGTGAGAGACCATCAAGAGAACTCCCCAGCTTTTTCCTGGGATGACAGCAAGTGGAAGGGAGGTGGGTTGTTGGTGTTAACACCACATGAACTCTCTGGGTGGATTTTGGTGTATGGTAAGATGTAGGGCTTGGATGTGGATTTAGGGTGACTGATCCCAGAGCACCTTGGCTCTGCACAGCTCCTGTGGTGGTGAAGCTGATTTGGTTTGAGAAGTTCCAGTACAAATCTTTATTTACAGAGCTCTAAGCAAGGAAAGGAACTCTGCAAAAGGAACTCTGTTGTCATGCAGGCAAAAAATAAAAGCTCAGAAGTGTCTCTGTTAAACCCAGACCTTCTCACTGATGTTTCTGTGCCACTGAGGAAAACGTGTGTGGTGTCCCCCTTAGGCAGGTACCAGATTTATTTGGGAACAGCTCCACTNAAGGGGTGCCACTGAGGAAAATGTGTAGGCAGGTACGGGATTTATTTGGGAACAGCTCCACTGGAAAGTGTAAGAACTGGGAAGAGAGAGGTTGGGAATGACAGTTTTATTTCTTTGTAGAGATCATTTGTGTAGATTTGTGCTGGGAATGGGTGTTGAGTGTTGGATGGGCAGCAGGGATGGTGTAGGAAGGGCTTGGGAGGGGCAGGCACACTCCTCTGGCCACTGCAGAAATCCCCGTGCCCAGCTGCAGGTGGTGGGCAGAAGAACAGCCAAGGTCACATCTGAACACAAAGCATGAAAAAATGGGAGGAATTTCCAACCATTTTCCAAGCTGGAGAGGTGGTCAAGTGGGTGTGAGTGTGTGTGCACAACCACTCAGAAAATAAGTGCTACTTATTGTCATTATTGTTAATTTTGAAAACATTTCTTGCTTTAGAAAGAAGGAATTCTCCAATAAAAGAAACACAGCAATGGAGATATTGGGTGAATTGCTGAGTGCAAAAGTGAAGAGTCGGAAACTTTCCCAAATCTCGTGGAAGCTGCAGGGAATTCCAGGGTGACAATGCACATCCCCATGTCACACAGCCCAGTGTGACATCCACCCCTGTTCACTGCTTCAATAGCAGAGCACGGCTGTGATTTATTTTACTGCACGCAAGAAGAAAAAAACCAAAACATTCTGAGCCCTAAACAAAGTTTAAAGCAGATGAAATCAGACCAACTACTTGGTGAGAGTTAAAAATGACTGTAGGAGCATTCAGAGACATTCAACAAACCATTAAATGCTTTTGTTCCCGGCAGCCCGGACCGGCCAAGCCGATGGTGGAGGAGTAATTTATTGAACTACTTCGTCCTCCACATGCACATGTGCGATGTAAACAGAGAGATAATAAACAGCAGCTGGGGATCCCTTTTTCAGGCAGAAGGGGAACTTGTTTGAAATTTTTCTTGCTCCCAACTGTAAAAATGTTTACTTTTTTTTTTTTTTTTAATTTTTTTTTCAGGCAGGGACAATGGCCTGGCTATCGCAGAGCAGCGTTAATCACCCTGAGTGACAGAGATGAGAAAAGGGGTGGGAGCTGCGGCCCTTCGCGATGCTTTAAAGGAAATCAGACAATGTCAGCGCAGTTTACTGCTCGTTTTTATGTCAGTACTCAACGCTGCTATTAACAGCTGGACTTCAAAGTTCAGATGGAGCAGGAGCCTCGAGGTCTGGGCAATGTCACTTTTTTTTTTTCTCTCCCCCCTCCTCCCCAATCCTTGTAGTCATTAAGGAGAGTTGGTTTACACGAACATCAAGTGCTGATAAGGATGTCTGAGTATTGACACCGAAATTGCTCGGTAAAGGGAGCAATTTATAGGAAAGCCAAGTGTGAGACATTAGTCATGCACTATTAGGGGACAGCGAGGCTTTGCAGGAGCAGCTTTTGAACTCGATTGGACTTGAACTTAATAAAAGCAAATTCCAAAGGAAGAGGTTTGATTTGTGTTGGCCAAACGTATTAAAGCAATATTGCCCTGTAGGTAATAACAGCATTTCAATTAGCCTAATTCTGCCTTAATTGGAAATACGATTATTCTGGACAATCAGAGCTTAATTGCGGGGTTGTAACGAGTGAGGAAGGCTGAAGGTTGAAAGGGGGTTGTTCCCTAATATTTTATCTGCTGGTAAATGAAAAATTGCAGAAGATTGCTGTGATTGCAGCAAGATAATTGGAGTGTAATAGAAGTTATAATATCACAGATTGTAATAGAAGTAATAGTGTAAAAATAGAAATTGTAAGATAATAAAAATATGTTTAAATTGTAAGTGGCACGTTAAGGCAGAGAAGCCAATCCCAGGAACTCTGTCTGATTGACACTACCTGATTTCCATAAAGTTGGCAATCTCATGGAATTTTTTTTTTTTTAAATAACCCTCTACTGAGGAGAAAAAAAAAAGACAGCATAAAATTAAAGTCACATTTAATATTGAGATTTAAACCAAGTCTGAGTACGTTTCATGGAGCACACCATTAACTTGTAGAACTCGGGATTTTATGGCGAGCAGAAGTAAAAATTAATTGAAAATGAAGAAACAACATCCATCAATGACTATTAAAGTCCAGATACAGACTCCAGAGCAGGAAACCTCCTACCTGCTGATTGCCAGGAATTGAGAAAGTCCAGAGGGGAGAGATCATTTAATATATCCTGCCCATTGCAATTTTTTGGGGAGGTATCTGCTGGTCCCTGGTAGAGCTGAGGTGACAGCACAGGCAGGAATTTATTCTGACGTGGAAAATCAGGTTACAATTTTCTGTCTCTTGATGAGCACTGGATTTGCCTCTTCCAGGCCGTGAAAAACAAGGGTGGAATTTGTGTGTGAGATAAACACAAGGGCTACAGCCTGGACCAGTTTCTTTGGTGACATTCATCCAAAGAAACATCAAAATCATCAGTGAGTGCTTCAAAAAGAAAAAAATATTTGTGAATCCACGTCTGGATGTGGGAACAGGGATGAATTTTGGAATGTGAGGTCCCACAGTGCTGGTGGGGGATGCCCACATCCCCCAAGGTGCACCCACGGAGCCAGGCTCGGCTTTTCAGTGTGACAGCACCTGTTAATTGTCCAGTCAGGTATTACCCATTAAACATTTACTGCCTATTTCCTGTACACGTCTGGCGAGGCTCGCAGGAAATTCAGAACAAATGAAGCAGCAGCTGTGATCCCTCACTCTCCCCAACAACCCCGGAGATGATAAAATATTGGAAATCGATGTCACCGGCAGCAGCCCCTCTCAGGGCAGCAAAACCTCCACCGTGTCCCTGAGTCATTTCACCCCTCAGCTGGCATCTCTCCCCTTACTCTGCCTCGTCTCTCCACCCACACTTTTGGTGTGTTTGATGGGGCTCTTTCATTCCCCCCCCCCCACTGTTCCC
>VWYE01014563.1:146009-168259 GCA_013398995.1 Alaudala cheleensis
TTCATCCACAAAGACATCAAAATCATCAGTGAGTGCTTTAAAAATAAAAAAAAATATTTGTGAATCCACGTCTGGATGTGGGAACAGGGATGAATTTTGGAATGTGAGGTCCCACAGTGCTGGTGGGGGATGCCCACGTCCCCCAAGGTGCACCCACGGAGCCAGGCTTGGCTTTTCAGTGTGACAGCACCTGTTAATTGTCCAGTCAGGTATTACCCATTAAACATTTACTGCCTATTTCCTGTACACGTCTGGCGAGGCTCGCAGGAAATTCAGAACAAATGAAGCAGCAGCTGTGATCCCTCACTCTCCCCAACAACCCCGGAGATGATAAAATATTGGAAATCGATGTCACCGGCAGCAGCCCCTCTCAGGGCAGCCAAACCTCCACCGTGTCCCCGAGTCATTTCACCCCTCAGCTGGCATCTCTCCCCTCACTCTGCCTCGTCTCTCCACCCACACTTTTGGTGTGTTTGATGGGGTTCTTTCATTCCCTCCCCCCCCACTGTTCCCACACAATTTCACATGTGGTCCGAGCGGGGCACTTCCTGCCGTTAAAAAAAGCAAACCCAAGCCCCCTGCAGGAACAGCCTGCGTGCAGAACACCCAAGTTGACAGAGTGTGAGAGAGAAGGACTAATCCATACCAGATGAGCAACAGCAATGGCCCTACTGAGCCAGGCCAAACACGGAGCAGAAGACAGAACAATCCTTTTCTTCCCCCACCTCCTCCTCCCTCCTCCCTTGCTCCCTCTTCAAGTGGACACTTCAAAACACTAGGAAAATATTCCAAGGAGCACGGCCCTAACTTTAAACCGATATTGTTTGGGTTAAGTTGCCTACCATGCGATGTTCTTTCTTCACTTTCAAAATAAACCCCAGGAAGCATTAATGCAAATACTGGATAAACACACGTTCATTCCGACGTTCCTAAAAACCCGCCCCGGCGCTCGGGCTCGGGGTCGCTGGTTTAATTTGATGCGAGAACCAGATGTATCCCGAAATTGCAGATCTTCACAACCTTCTTACATGTAAACAGGGGGAAATGTGATCCGTATCTGAGACAGGGACCTCCAGAAAGCAGCCCCTGGAAGGCGGGTGCTGGTCCTGCCTTTGGATGTGCTTATCACAGCTCCCTTTTCATTCCAAATAGCAGATCAAAGAAAGGAAGTGCACCAGAGTCGGATTTTTGGACAAAGCTCAATGAGATCCTTTGGATTTTAATTTTTTTTTCTCTACTTAATTAGTCTGGATCTCTAAAATACTTTAATTTTGAGGTTAGAATAGGCATATTATAATTTAACCCATATTTTCAGTAAAAGGAGGGAAAAAGAACAATCTGATGTTTAAATCTTACTGTGATGTGATTTTTAAATAGTATTAAACAGGCTTTGAATAAATACAAACACAAAATTTGAATACTAACACATAAAACCAATATATTATATGATGGCATTCTAATATAAAATTATTCTTTCAACTGTCTTTCTGAAGGACTCTGCACAAAGTAATTGTAGTTCATTGACAATAAATATGGTTTTGTCAAAACATTCTGGTTTTTAGGAATTCACTTTTAACCTAAAGCTGCAAACCTGGACTTTCTCTTTGCAGCCCCAAAGTGATATATTTTGTGTATAAGACTTTATGAAAATAGAATCATGCCCACAAATGCAGTGGAAAGGGATCAGTGGAAATTTTTGGTTAAAAAGGCATTTTTTTAATTGGAAGAAATCTCAACAAAATCCCACCACCTTCCCATTAGATGTTATAAATTAAATGCTCAGTTGGGCATTTGAAAGTGCCATTATTCACCTGCAGACTGAGATGTTTCCAAACCATTCCTCCCCACAGGCACCGGGGATGAGCTGGATCCCTTTGGGGCACCCAGAGGAACTTCTCAGGGTCTCATCTGGACCCTGCTGTGGCTACAAAGGAGCATTTTGGACCTCCCCAGGATATTTCCCTTTTTTTTTTGAAGCCTCCATGTAAAGCAAATTCAGGGCTCTCCATAACAACCCACAGTGGGGAGGGAGCTTTGGATGCACCATCCCCTCATCTCGGGACTTTGAGCGTTGAAGGGAAAACTTGACCCACTTTGAGGAAAACGAGCCCCTAATTTCTGTAGTTCAGGAACTTTTCCCCCTCTTGGGCACAGCTCCAGCCTCTGGATGTGGGATTTATTCCCTCTCCACCCCTGGCAGGTCCTTCCTCCCACAGGACAGACTCGGGCTCCTTTTGGCCATGCCAAAAACGAGGCATTCCCACAGAATGCACAGAATTCCCACTCCCACCGTGGCCAGAAGGAGCTGACTGCAGCCTGTTGGGTCAGGGATCCACTTCCATGAGAAGTGCCTGGATATATATTTACACAATCCCACACCCGATGACAGCTCCAGGGCTATTACACCCCGACGAGCAAACAGCTCCCATCAGAGCTCTCCTCTCCTCGCTACAGGCACAGCAACCACCCAAAAAACTGCTTTCCTTCCCCTGTCACACCCCTTCTGTGCTCACAGCCAGGGGGAGGAGGAAAATCCCCCCAAAAGGAAGAGCAGGAGCAGAGGGAAGCAGCATTAATGGTGTGTGGGAGATGATGTCAGCAGGCTCCCTCCTCCCTGAGAGCACGGGATGCAAACCCAGCTCTCTGGTGCTGCTCATGGCTGAGAGATTTAATTCCTCTTCTTGCTGTTTCAGTCTCAGAACAACTCATCATCATCACTCCTCTCCTCCACTTGGAGCTTTTTGTGCCTCCTCTGTCCCCTCCTTTGCACGGGGGATGTCACACAGGAGTGCCCCAGAGAGACCTAAGCTGTGTCAGGGGCAGCAGAGGTTACCGAGGTCTGTCCCCAACAGGTGGCTCTGTGGGTGACTGCTCATCCTCACCGAGGGTTTGGAGGTGAGAGCAACAGCTGGGACAGGGAAGTTAAACAGAGGAGTTGGCCCCTGTGTGAAGGAAAGCAGTGATTCCAGTTTCACACCCACAGGTGATTCCATTCCTTGCCCGTCATGTCAGGGTGAGGAAAAGGCTCTGACAGACCCTGGGGATGGTCCCCAGAAAGTTCAGGAGAGACATGAAGGGTGTTGGTGCAGGAGTCATCTCTGGATGCCAAAGCACTGCTTCAAGAAATGGTGTATTAAAGAGTATCACAGAATTTCTAGGTTGGAAGAGACCTTTAAGACCATCAAGTCCAACCCATGTTCTAACACCTCAACTAGATTATGGCACCAAGTGCCACATCCAGTCTTTTTTTTTTTTTTTTAAACCATGTAGACATTTATCTAAAAATCCTTCCAAGCATAAAAATCCACCTTGGTTGCCCCAGGAGAAGTTCCTTGGTTGGAGTGGGAGAGGAGACCAAACTCCTTACAAAACTGATCCACATGGGAGAACAGCCAGGAGATCTCAGTGGTTCCTGATTCTGGGAGTAATGCCCCACACATAATCATGGACAATCTCCAGATAGGCATTATCACTGATTTTTTTTTCTACTTGTGATTAAGATGGTTTCTGTATCTTTCTCATCTCCCTTTCCCCCCAAATCTGGGCATGTTCTTGCTCCTGAAAGCCCTGGGGACACCAGTGTGACCACAGTTATGTGACTCACCACAACATGAGATCTGTCACTGCCCAAGCTCTGAGATTATATTAGAGGACATAATTCACTCACACAGATTTGTACCCTGAAACTTGGGCACTGAAAAAACCAGCCAGCTAAAAAAAAAAAAATATGACATGTATGTACACATACCTCGGGTCCCACTTCTCTTACCATTGTTTATTGTGCTATCCCACTTTTATGTAAAGAAGGAAAAAGTTCACTGGCAGTTGCTCTTTCCCCTGAACAAAACCCCCATTCTCCATTTTTAAGGCCTGCAGCTGAATAAACCAGAGAACCTGGCCTTTCTTTCCAGGCAGGGGCTGTCAATATTATATGATGCTGGAGAAACACGGGGAGAAGTGAGGCAAGGAATGAAACACCAAGATTTTGTGTCTCAAATACCAAAAGTCTGAAGCCAGTGTTAGGCTGTGCCAACACACTGAGGAATGAGTGAAATGTGAAACATGATCTCCCTAAGACGCTGCAAGACACAGAGGCTGGATTCTCAGAGAGTTGCTATTAAAAGCCCATTTGAAACTCTGGGTTCTCCTCTGGGAGGATAACAAGAAGAAAAATAAAAAAGAATTTGCTGGTAAAAATTATATTTAATTCCATGGTTAGGCTGCCTGGGCAGGATATCAGGACCAACAATATCTTCTGGGGGTTTCTCCCTTGTGGGGCTTCCTGCAAGATTTTTGCTGTTATTGGTTCTTGGGGGCAGGGGTTGCCTTTCTCCCTTGGGTGCATGAATGGCCGAAATGTCATTAGTTGCAATAATTAATCTTTGCTTCTGTGCAGTTTGGAGAAGCAGAGGGGCTTTATTGAATCGCCTTCTATTTAAATGTAAGCCAGATGCCGCTCCCGTAGCCATCACAAACACAAACTATTAGTTTTAGTTCAGGTCACGGCCAGTTGAGTTATTTGAACTTCTCTAAATGGTTGTGCCTCCCAGCTCTCTTGCTGGGGCACCGAGTCTAAATAAGGCAGAAAATGGCCATTTTTAAACCAAGCTTTAAAGCCAGCGCAGAGCCGCGTTATTAAAACTGAGCGAGGAGTTAAAATTTTCAATTCCAGAGTAATAAGATCTAACTTTCTTTTATTAACTTCTCATGTTTTCCCTCAGCAGGGGTGTGTTTGTATTTGCAGGCAGGTGGAGCCGGCCTTTGTGTCCCAAATATTCCCTCTGAAGGCAGGAGAACATTTTTTGGGAGCTGATGCTCATCGTGAGCAAATCCCGCTCATCTGAGGAGCTGGCAGGAACCTCGCTCTATTTACACTCACATCTCACATAGACATTGCTCATAATCCTTATTTCTGATATTCACACACCCAACTCTAATTAATAAAACCACTTTTGATGGTCAAAGACCTGCTCCAACTGCTCTGGGTGGAGCTTGGGGACACTCCCAGTTCCTGCCACTCCTCTGAGAGCTTCACTGGGAAGCAAACTTGGTCTGCAAAGAGCAGCAGCTCCAGCCAGATGCAGACAAGTTTGGGAGATGTTTGCAGGACAATTCCTGTGCTCTGTGATGCCTCCACAAAACAAAAAATTTAGGCTCCACCGGGCTGGAGCTGAGCTGAACGACCCAGATTTAATAAAGCAGTTGCCTCGTGTCCAGAGCTCTATCCAAAGCCTCCCTCCGTGGATCTGGCTCCTGTCATCTCAGGAATGACACGGAGGAGCCTCTTCCTGGCAGGTCCTGCCAGCAGTGACACAGCGTGTGTGGGGAGGCTCTGGCTCTGCCATCGGCGGGGCTCAAAGCGCCTCCCAAGGATTTCCAATTTCCTGGTGGATTCCGCGGAACGCCGGCCGAGCTCGGCTTTTTTAAGGGGATCGTTAAAAGCGCTGGCGAGGGCGGCGCTGATCATGTCACCGGGGCAGTCGCTGCATCGCTGTAATTGCCATTAATCAAGAGCATCTTGGAGCTGTTGTGCTCGGCTAACAGGTTCCAAATGGCTTCACACTGAAGTGAAAACAAAGAGACTTTTTTTTTCCCCCCTTCGTGTCCTTTTCGCACTTTATCCTGCATATTAAAAAATCTGCTTTCGGGATCCTGATATCAGATAATCTGGGTGTAATTAACGCCTGAGAACATTTGTTCCCCGCCTTGCTTTTTTACAAGAAGGAAGTGTGATATTCGGGTTGTTCCTGTTGGAAAGAAAATATATAAAATTTTTAAGTCAATACCTGGTGGAGTAGCAGCGATGTGGGTGTGAAATTCTATGAAGGATGGTAAGGAAAAGAAGCCCAGGGGTTTTATCCCGAAAGCAGATCAAAATCCAAGTGTTCAAACAGCGACTTAATTACTGTAACCCATTATTGAGATGAAGTGATTTCATCCTTGCTGTCCCGTGAAACAGGACCCCCAGCACGGGGAGGAACAGATGGAGGGGTGTCAGGAATGATAAAAAGTCCCGGGGTATAAATGTAACAAATAGGTTTGGGACAAGGAATGGCGCCGTGCATATCATAAAACCCTGCCAGGCTCCTCATGTGCCGATAAATCTTGATTTTGTAACGGGATCACCCCGGAGCCCCCTGCCTTGGGTTTCACAAGTGATGAGATCACTGATGTATGGGGCAGGGCAAGGCAGAAGGGAGGAAGGGACACCACTGGGAGGCCTTAAATGACCTCTGCTCGCTGCTCTTGGCTGCGGGAGGAAAGCCCACGGTGCAGGATTGTCATCATTTCATTGTTCGTTTTGGGGTGGCCTCGTTCCAAGACGAGCTTAACTGGAAACAAATTGGCTTCAGCAAGGGGACCTGTGGAGGAGCTGGAGCGCTGAGGAGCCCGTCAGGAGGGTGGGGCAGCAGGGTGGATGTTCAACCACATCTGCTGATTTTCCCCAGGATCCTGCAGTTCACCTCCAAGCACGGCAGGGTGAGGAAAGGACTCTGACAGACCCAGGGGATGATCCCCAGAAAGCTCAGGAAAGGCATGAAGGGTTCCTCCAGTGGAGTGGTTGAACACCAAAATGATTTTCCCATCATCCCCACTTCCCTGGCGAGGGGAGCACCATCCCAGTTCAGCATTCTCAGTACCATTCACTCATTTTTACATCCCACTTTCACCCCCATTATTTTCCCATTTGCATTGCAAGAGTGAAAATTTTTCTCCAACAACAAAAAATAAATCCCCTCTTGAGATGGTGATGTATAAACAAGAGAGGTCTCCTTTTAACAAGCAAGAAAAACATTAAGATCCATTTTGGGCAGAGCACCCACCTATTCATCTTTCTTCTTGCTGCTCCTTTTAGCACTGAAAATACCTCCGGGCTCTTGAAATCCTCAAGGTATATCGGCACTGCCGAGGTCAGTAACTTGATCTCGGTGCTAAAAAGACATTAACAGTTCTGGAGGGCAAATGAAAGCTCGTTAATGATTTTAGCAGATGAACCCGAGGACGGGGGGGGAGGAGGGTCAGCTGGTAAATCCCATACTACCCTACAAAAGATAACCTTTGACTCCTCCTGACTCTCTGAACTGCAAAGCCCCGAGTCCTTGTGGGAGCAATAAATCCTGGGGTGCTCATATCAGAGATCCTTTACCCTGGCTGTAAAACATGAGAATCACAACAGTTAAAAGTCATTGCTGATAAACTCTCCGGGCTTCCTTTACCACCAGGCTGGGATGTGGCACTGAACTCCTTTCCTTCCGAGGGGAAACCAGTCCAGTTCTGGGCTGGAATGGCAAAATAACCAAAACAACACATCCAAGGCCAAGCTGTGCCCTCAGATATGCACAGGCAGCTTGGGAAGTCGGTGAGGATGAGGAGGGTTCAGCTGAGGGCAGGGTTTGACCCAAAGCCCCCCCAATCCATTTGTGCTTGGGGCACTCTGTGAAGGAGATTGTCCCCAGCCAGGCCTGGACGTCCCTCAGACAGTGAAATCCTTCAAAAGGAAAAATAAAGACTTTAAGCAGGATGGGTTTGAGCCAGGCAAATCAAAACTGCTATCTTTATTCTGAGGAGCAGTCCACAGAGAGCACGGGATGGTGATATATGGGAATGTGTGTTTAAAATGCATTTCTCTTCCCAGAATGATGCTGGGTCATGAAACAACTGCTCTGACCAGTGGGTGTTTTCACAGCAGTGGCACAGCCTCTGACAGGATGGTGAAAATGCTTCTTCAGGCTCTGGGTGGCTTTTGGTGGGAGCAGAAAAGCTGCTTTGAGCCAGGGAGCCACTGCTTGGTGCTGGTCACTCTTCTCCCAAACTGCCCAAGCCTTTGAGGGCGGAGCTGCTCGGCCTTCCCTGGCTTCTCTTCAAACAAACCAATAATCCCTTCCCTCTTGAAACTGCCATTCTCTGGAGTTTGGAGGACACAAAAGAACGCAAGGACATTTCCATGCTCATGCCTGTGGTCATTGTCCTGCCCATGTCCTGTGCCCAGAGGAGCTGGGAATGTGGGATCAAAGCCGAGCTGGGCTCGGGATGGAGCTCCACAGGGCTGCTGTGGGAAGCTCTGGGAGCAGGGAGTTGGATCTGGTCAGGAGATTCCTTCAGCCTTCTGAGTCTTCTGCTCACATTTGGGGTTTCACAGTCGTTCCATTGGATTGGAAACAGACACAGACACAAACCCAGATACAGGCATGGGAGAGAGGTTTTGTGATGGGTCGTGCAGGGAATATTCTATTAATTACTCCAGAATTCCTCTCCTTCCTCTTTTAAATGCATTAATATAAGAGTGAATTAGTTACTGTTGTGAAGAACAGTCCTATTCCCTTTGTAGCACTTTCACCTTTGCAGAAGAATGGTACACTTACTCCACTCAAACTAATTTTTAAATGTTAAAAATAATGTTTGGCAAAGGCAAGTAAGAAATGAACAGTGGTAATTTCAGAGGTCTTGGCTGCTTTATCTCATAATGTCCCTTTTACAGCTACTTCTGGCCTCAGTTTCCCCAAATTAGCATTACCACATCACCAGAGGCACTGCTTGTGGAACAGGGGAAATAAAAATTTTATTCACTATTACACTGCTCAGTAATGATGGTAATGAAGAATTCTGGTTTATATCATATAAACATGCTCGATTCTTGTCCAAATGATATTTTCCAATAGTTTTTCTTTCCATTTTTCGTGATGATTATGAACATATGCAGCAAAATGAAATGAAGAAAGTCAGTAGTAAGATCAAGGGTCAGGAGTATTTGCTCTTGCACTGAACCTGAAAGGAAATCTTCCATCAAGGAGTTTTTCCTGAAAGGCCAGTGGGAAGCTAAGAGGAGCATTAAGATGGAAGATAGGACACCTATAAAAAGTTATGTCCCAAAAGAAGGATGTGGGAAGAAAGGAAAGTAGGGAAGGAAACGGCATTTTAAACCATATTAAAGTAAGGAGCGGGTTTCCTAATCCTGAAAGCCTTAATTAGCCCCTTTTAAAAAAGTGAAACAAAATAGATTAATCCCCAAACATCGCATTTAATTCACCACAGTTCCTGCCCTGGTGTTTGTGTGGGGAAAGAGCTTCACAAAAGAGCTCAGCAATAATAATCCTGAAACAAGGACAGCAGCCCAAGAGGCATGAGCAGCCCATCAGAAATAAAGTGGAGTGTGGAGCTCGGAGCAAGACTCCAAAAACAAATGAGTTGGTGTGCACAGCCCAGCGCTGAAGGACAACCCAACAATAACAAACCAGTGTGTGCAACCCAAAGCACTCCAGAGCTACCCAACAATAACAAACCAGCCTGGATGCCTGATGGGAGAGGAGAAATTCCACAAGGAAGTGGATTTGGGGCTGAATTTTCCAAGGGGTGGTTGTTATTATTGTTATTATTAACAGCAGAGAGTTAAACTATTAGTGTTTAAATGAAGAATAATACCAGAAGGCATTACCAGAATCATGCTCAACCTCGCTGCCATTGGGCTTTAATGAGTCCAGGAATGGGCCCAAAGTACCTTTAAGGGGTTTTAGCCAGTGAGGAGAACAAATTTCACCAGGAACTAATGAGCCCAGCATGGCAAATGGAAATCCTGCTCATCTCTGGATAATGGGAACTGGCCTTTATGGGGAGATGGAAACTGTTCAGCTCCTGGCACCAGGACTGTGCTTGTGGTGAGCTGCTCCCAGATGCTGCTGAGCTGGACCAGGATTGGGTCACCTGAAGTGAGGATGTCTTTCCACCTCGCTGTTTTCTGACTGTGATGAAATTCCCAGGCTTCTCTTCAGATGGGATAAAAGGAGGATAAACCCTCTGTGGAGCCAACATAAATCATGCCTGAATGCATGTAATGCCAACCAGCATTCCCTCAGAGACACACCCCATTCTGTGCATTGATGGTGTCAATAGATCATGGTTCCCTTTTCAAATCCATCATCGAGGCCTCCCTGAGCAGAGCCCTCTGTGTCAGAGCCTGTTCCTGAGCAGAATCTGCCTCCTGAGCTGCTGAGCACAGCCCCAAGGCTCAGACACAGCCAGGCTCTTCAAACTTCACAGCTTGAACCCCTCTCTGGCAGAGTTCACACCTCCCAAAAGCAAGGCTTGGACAGCAGACATCCCTCAGGAAGGGATCCTTGGGAGAACACAGTTAACTGGAGACCAGGTGATATCCAGCCTGGCATACACTTTAATAAGGGAAGATATCAGTTTTTCCCTTTCTGTCCTGTTTTGGTGAGAATTAACAAATCCAGAATCATCTCTTTCCCAGAGCTTGTCCATAAAACAGCCCCTGCTGTCAGTCTGGGATTGGTGGGGAAGGGGTTGGATGGAGTCACTCAGAGATGCAGAAAAAGATCCAAAATCCCCTGACTGTCCACAAGACACAGAAATTCTCCTCTTTTTGTCTCCTCTGACCAAGGGATTTGGGAGAACATCCCCATACAGAGAACATTGTGCTGATGAGGAAGACAAGGAGAGTTCTGGATTATGAATCATGACAAATATTACTGATATTTTTTGGGAGCTTTCTTTTTTCCCTTGGAAAGGCCTAATCCCCAATGTTGTAATCTGTGGTTTGGCTCCCACGTCCATTCTGCCCAGTGATTGCAGCAGAGTGAGCCTTGATTCAGACCAGTTTAGCTGGAACCAGAATGCAGCTGAAGGTGTTTGGAAATTACTTTCAATCTTCAACACTCCAGAGACCTGGCTGGGAACGTTGCAAATAGATCAAGGAAATTAAAAGGAACATTGGGGTCACTACCAAAGGTCAGGAGAGAAAAGGAAGAGTTGACCCTGATTAATCAGAAACACGATGCTGTTGAGAAGAGAAAATATTTTGGGGTTTGGGCTCCTGGCAAACAACAGCAAAATACCAACAACTGCCGTTGGATGGGTTTTTTTCCCTTTCCAACCAAACCAGAGGAAATTCCTGAACTGACAATGAACAGGAACAATGAGTGAGTCAGTACCCCCAGTGCCAGAAATTCTCTGGATTTCCTAGCCAGACTGATGTCTTTGGAAGGTCAGAGTGATACAGAGATACATTTCTATAAAACTTGGGGGTTGAGTAGAAGCCAAGACACAGATAATGAAGGCAGAAGTATTCCAGCTACCCATAAAACATCACATCTTTGGAGAGGGAGAAGACACACTTTCTCCCTCTCTCTTTCCCATTATTTTTGCTCATTTATAACGTTATGTTTCTTTTAGTTTTATGTGAAAGGTGCTCAGATGCTGTCTCTGATGACAACCCTGTAAAACCACCTAAAAAGAGCTGTGGGAGGATAATGCTAAGAAATCCCATTAGTATTTTAATCCTGTCTATTCTGGTTCCAAGTTTTTTTGGGTTTTTTTTGCCTTCATTTTGTAGAATGGGGCCCTGGCAATACCTGACACCAAAGAGTCAGAGGAAATGTAAAATTGCTTTTTTTTTTTTTCCCAGGAGTGTTTATGCCTATCTAAATCTATTCATGTTTATCTCTAATCTTCATAAACATAACTGTGGAAAAAATCCCAGAATACAGGGCTATTCTCAAAACCCAGCCAGGTACAACCACATACAAAAATTAGTCTAATCAGCATAATTGGCATCAGGGTCCAAATTTCATCCATCTGGTGGCTCGTGCTGAGTTTGGGTGGGCCAGTTTCTCTTCTGCACCCAAGGATGCCACAGATCCACAGTGCCACCAGCTCAGGAAGTGCTCCATAAATGACGTAAGCCCAGGAAGTGAAGCAGAAATGAGCAGCCAGAGGAGAATGTGAGTTTTAAATCCTAAAGGGAGCCTGTGCTCTGTGCAGAACATTCCTGCCATACGTTACTCATCTGTTTACTTGCCATTAATCTAAATGCAAAACTGTGAACAATATCTCTGGGACTGGTTTTTTCCCCCTGGTAGCTGTAAAGTCCCTAAAATCCCAGTTCCCAGTCCCAGTGTCACACTGTTAATGTTATTACGAGGCACTCACAGGATAGATGGAAGCTCTGAAGATCTCCAGATGCACAATGTGATATTATTGCTGGCATGCTCCAAATCTCATTTACTTCCAGCGAGTATCAATGGAGAGAAGTGACCTCCTTGCAATGTGAACACGACCAGAAACCACAGCCCCGGGCCCTCTGCTCAAACTGCACTTTCCTGATCTCACACTGCTCAACCCAAACACGCAAAATATGCAACAATGGATGGAAAGAGAAGAAGGCTGCTCTGTATGAGTGCTGGGTTAGCAAAGGAATGGCTGGAAAACCCAAATTGGAGCAGGAGGACGTTCCAGCTCGGGGATCTGATGACACTGGAGCTGAGCTCTCTGCTCCTGTGGTTTGCAGTTCCACCAGATGGATAACCTTGGGCTGGAAAACGGGTTGTTTTCCCCCCCAGCACAATCAGCACAGCCACTGTTATGCTGAGATAAAGATGAAAAGTTTAACCTGGGGAAAAAAACAAGGGGGGTTGGTTATTGTCACTATTTTTTTTCTCTCTGAGATTTCAAAGGCTGCGGCGGGAGCAGGAGGCATCCTCTGGAAATCACCGCCAGGAACTGAGAGTTGATACAGATGTATTGATTTAATCAGCCTGGATGACACCATTTATTTATGCAAAACATCTGTGGCAGAAACGTGGCACTTTGAAGGTGAGGTGAAATGAGCCTGGCGCTGCCTGGCACGTTGAAATGTGAGATAAGGGCGCCCAGCCAGCTTGGAAGGGCTGATTTTAGGGTGTTATTTGCTTTGTGTATCACCTCTATTCGTGTTGTGAAGGACCAGGAGGATCTAAAAGCCTTTTTGTGCAGCAAATTTTAGATAATTAATTAAAAATTGCCACCCAACACACGAGACTGACATGGGCAAACAAACCAGAAAGCACTAGTACTATAGGGAAAAAAAAAAAAAGAGGAAATATTAAAGCATGTGTTTTCTGGTCTCCATTAGACAAAAAAAAATTAAAGAGTTTTTAATCCATGGGAAGGCAAAATTTGTCTGCAAATTTGAGAGATTACACAGTGGAAGACAATGTGAGATTGTCATCTCTTCAGCAACAGCATGAGAAAAATATTTGGAGTTCCTACGTACACCAGCAGAAGTTTACATGATAAATCAGTAGCTTGAGTGCTTCCAGAATCCTGGTACAGATGAATGTGTTGAAACTATTGTTTCTGTTGTCTTTTTAATGCTACTGGGAAGCTTTTTGTGGTAAAGCAGCAGTTGCTGCCAGCTCCGTTATTACAGTCTCAGTCTAACATCTGCAATTACTAGGGAGTAAACGGTTTGCATCCCATATGAAATATAAAAAAAAAAAAAAAATGAGGAACAGATTTTTGCTATTCTTCTCCCTCTCTGCGAGTTTTCTGTGACGTTTTTTTACTGTTTCATCGTGCCTGGGCAGTTTGGAGGTCTGGGAGCAAAGGAAGCCAAAGGGCTCGTTTATAATTAGTGATGGTTAAACATTGAAAAAAAAAAAAATTGAGATGATAATCAGGAATCTATGGAAAATCTCTCTACAGATCACATTTTATTGTTTTTCCTCTTCTGTATCCTGTTCATCCCAAGGTGCTGCTTCTCCCTGTCCATGCAGATCTCCCTCTCCAGCCCTCCAGCCATTCCCTCCCGACAGCACCATCCACTCTGCTCATTTTCCTCCTCACACAGAGCTGGGAGGAGATCCCACCGTAAGGATCCATCCAGATTGCTCATTTCCTTGCTTCAAAGCTCTCCTTCAACATTTTCTCCTGCCACAGAGCCTACAAGGAACAATAAAATCCATAAAAAGCTGCATTTCCTGGCATGAGGAAATCAGTTTGCCAATATTTATGAACAGTGTTGGCTTCGGTGTGGTTGCTCAGAGAGCAAAGGGCACCAGCTACGCCAGAATTGGATCTTTTGCCCTATTTTAGGTGCTTTTAAGATGAATTCTTCTGCACAGGGTATCCAAGAAACCAGACCTTGTAATCCCTCATCCTCGCTGGGGTGGTTTGGGCCTTTCAACGAGGCACACGGAGCTCTCCTGGCGTGTCCTGGAGGGGAGGACTCATTTGTGGGGAAGCCCAGGCCAAGCAGGGTGGATTCCAGCCTTTAAAAAACACATGAAAAAACCACTTTTGTGGGGCTGCCAAGACGTGGTGCTTGTGTGTTTCCATGGCAGCCCCAGGCAGGCAGTGGCCAGCGAGCCCTCACTGAGATGCTGAGAGCCCCCAGCTCCATCCTGGATATTTCCCATGCCAAAAACGACCCCAGGAGCTGCCAGTGCAGGCCTTGACACACACAGGATTTCCAGAAGGCTTCCACGCCTTCAAAGCACTGTGCAAACAGGAGATAATTAAATTTTAATTAATATCTTGACAGGTAAAAGGTTTCTCATTTTGCTTTCTGCTGGTGCTCGTTCGTGGCCAGTGGAAATCATCTGAGACCCCCAACCAAAACACTTCCAGGGTAAACAGGCTCTGATTTGCTGCATACATTTACCTAAGAGCTGAGTGAAGACTTTTTTTGTAAATGTATTTACTTATCCTTTTTTTTTAAATATTATTTCCTTTTTTTTTTCTTCCCTGCACAAAGATAAATAAATCGCAAGCTGGAACGAAATGACAGAATATATGTAAAACAGAGGGGAAAGGTTAAATACCAAAGTGTAACTGGGCATTTAAACAAAAGTCCATTCTAGGGGTGTAAACGAAGTGTCCAAGCCTTTCATCAGAAGTGTTTACAGCTTATTTTTGTAACGTGAGTCTAAGTGGATAATGCAGCACACAGCGAGGGGCTGTGCATAAATGCGGCCCTGTTTGTGATTTTAAAAATCATAACAGCCTTTGAAATATGAAAATCCCCAGTCTTGATACAATCCATATTATTGAACAGATGCCAGGCACCTCCATGGATTTGATTAGCTTGCAGCAATCCAGGGATTTGATAGAGGCCTGGTTTAAGAGCTCAGCCTGCAGAGGGTGGTGATGAAGTGACACAAACTGTGCAAAGATTCAAAAAGGTGAGGGTTGCTCCCTCCTTCCCTGCCATAGCTTCCAAGGAAGTGCTCAGTCTTCAAGTTCTTTGGAGAATCAGCTCATTCAAGACCAAAGAGATGATTCCAGAATCAAGGTGGCTCTGAGAAACTCAAGCTTTTCAAAGTAAAGCCTTCATCTTACAAGATTAGCAGGAAAACGTCCTGGTGCCTGCAGATCTGAGCTCTCATCTGCCCACCTGCTTCTTTTCTTTTTTAACCCAACCTGTCAGTGTTTAAAAGCTGCTTTCACTTTTTCATGGCCAAACCCAAATCTTGGCTCAACAGCTCTGTCAAAGGCCTCTCCTTGCTCCACCCATGGAAACATCCAGGGTCAGATCCAGCTGAAGATGCCAGGTTGGATGGTGCTTGGAGCAGCCTGCCCTAGTGGAAGGTGCTGGGACAGCAGTGGGGTTGGGACAGAGTGATCTTTATGTCCCTTGCAATCCAAACCTTTCTGTGGTGCTCTGTCCCTGCTTATTGCACAGGGCTTGGACTGGGTGACCTCTAAGGTCCCTTCCAAATCAAACTATTCCATAATTTTAGGACTCTTAGGACTCTAGGATTCAATCTGCTGCAGGATTCCTGCTGGAAGAAAACCACCAAGGACACCTCAGTTCGATTTCACACTTGGGCACACTCGCAGCCTCCACTGATGGAAGTGGTTTTGTGAAAGGATCCCAGTGCCAGGGAGGAATTCCAAGTTGCTCTGCCTCTGCCAGCTCCAGCCATCTCCCAGCAGGAGAGCTGGGCCTTTTGGTGGTGTGGACATTCCCCAGCTTGCACGGACTCCACCTGTGGCTTGGGTGTGCCACAAAGACCATTTGGGCACCTCTGGCTGGGAATTCTGGTCAAAAACCACTCCAAGAAAGCTGGGCCTGGACCAGCTTGTCCTGCATGGGCTGGTGTTTGTGCTGGGCATGTAAATGGTGCTCCTTCCCCTGTTTGTCACACCTTGTGCTCTCACATCAGCAGAGTGTCCTGGCAGGGTTTGCTGAGAAATATTTTGAGAACCTGGAAAGACAGGAGACTGAGCCCAAAGCCCTCAGAAAACCCTGCTCTTTTGTGACTGAGCTTTCTGGATGCACTCACTGCATTTTTAACGACGAGACCATTGGCAGAGTTTTCTGAAATCGTTGGTTTCCTGCACCAGAGCACAGAGAGAGCCAAACCCTTCCCATTGAGTCCGATTGTTCTCGTTCCTTGCTTTGCTGCAGGAAGCATGAGAGGCCAATATCTTTAGTAACTGGGATCCAAGCAGCTTTCTCACATCTCCTCGATGGTTTTTTTTTTTTTTCAGATCGATTTATATAAAACATTTTGCAAATTTTGGTCGAGTTCACCATTAGGAACGATTCCCGTCATTCATTCAACGTTTTCCTTTGTTTAATTTAATGGGATTTCTCCGAAATTTCTTCTTATACCAATAAAAAAAAAAATGCCTTTCCTTTCCTAGTGGTTTACAGCCCTCATATACATGCAGACAGTCATCATATCCTCCCTTAGTCATAATCTGGCTAACTTAGCCATATTTAGGTATTTTAATCTTTTCTCATAAGCCATTCCCCTTTGGCTCTACATTGCTTATATTACATTTTAAATTTATTCTTTATTTTTCCTTCCCTCCTCTCTCCCAGAGCTCTCCCTGGGGTGTTGATTCCTCCTTGCTGAGGTTCCCTGAGTGGAGCAGCATTCAGGAATTGAGATGAACACCACGAGGATAGTTTGGAAAGCTGTTATCTCTGTGGCTGATCCAGCTCCATCTCTCCCCCTGGAGCCTCAGAAAGGACAAGTTTTCCACTGGCACATCCTAGAACCAGCAGAGATCAAATGTCCTCCTCAGTGGTGGTCACACACTCCTTCGTGCAAAGAGACTTTTTCTCCTGGAGATGACTTATCCTGAGCTATGGAAGCTTTGCCACTAATTCCTCTCCCATTTTTTTTCCTGTTTCCCCCCATCTGCAAGTCCAAGGCACATTTTGTTTGCTGTGTCCTCCAGCGTATCCGTGAAGAAATTAGATAAAGTCAGGCTTAATGCACTTTCCAACCAGCACCTCCTTCATCTCCTCCAACATATCAAACTTTATCCTGGTTTGTGCTGCTCCAGCCAACGCAGAGACCACAGACAAGTACTCACATCCAGGCCAGACTGAGTCAAGCTTTCAAATCAGATTTTATGGGGCTATCAAACTCCTCACTCAAACACAGAGATTTCTGCCCAGAAACCCTCCTAGCTGTTTTAATCTTCCTGCTCAAGCAATTAGAGTTGGAGGAGCTTGGTGGCAAGATTGTGGATATCTCTTATGGAGGTCTCTGCTTGTTTAGAGCCAAAAGGAATGTTTTAAACTGAGCTTTCCTCCCAGCTTAAAATGCCCTGAGCTCCAAGAGCTGCATCAGCACACGGGGGTTGTTTGGCAGTGGAAGGAAACCTGGGCACAGCTCTTTGACCTGTGATTTTTTCAGATGCAAAGTAAAGTGAGCCTGGCCACCAAATCAAAGCTGTCAGTGCCCTGCTGTGCATGAACCACCTCCATTTGTCTCTTGGTGGCCCTGCACGGGTTGTTGGAGCCAAGACTGGTGGAGGAATTTGATGTCCACCCGTGCAGAGCTGCCCCTACAGCACCAAACACTTGCCCTGGGTCACCCTAGCCCAGAGCAAAGGGAATCAGAACTGGGAAGGGAGAAGCCCAAGACCTGAGGCCAGCCCTGTGTTGGCTTGTCATCACCTGACTTAATAGTTAACATTATTATTGCATTTAAGGGAGAACATAAGGAATGCATTTGTCTGGAATTACTTATCACTTGGAAGTCTGGGCTCAGGAGGAGATATGAACAGCTTTAGCAGGTCAGGCTGGAAGCCCACGCCAAAGAACCTCCTGTCTGCAGCAGCAGTGAGAGCCCAGCAAAGGGTACAAATGTAGGTCAGTCCTAGAACATCACTTCCCCCCAAACACTCGCCCAGCTTACAGTGGTTTCTGGCTCAGGCACTTTCTGAACCAGACATGGAGCCTTTCTGTTTAATACAAAACCCAGATGGATTTAAAAAAAAAAAAAAAAACCTCTGATGAGTTTTTCTTTCATGAATGCATCCAGTAAACTTTTAGCACTCCCAGGATCCCGTGGCAAGGAGTTCCACGGAGCACGGTGTGGAGGTTAGCTCCTGCCAGCCACCAGCCTCATTTCATGCTTCTGAGCTGTTAGAGGCACAAAACAGCAAACAGCTCCTTGCCATTCTCCCCCTGTCACTCCTAATTCATGAGAAGACCATCAGATCCTCTCACTCATCTCTCTTCTGGCTGGAGAAACAGAATCAATTTAATCGTTCTCACACTGAGGATTAAATCTTTGAGTATCCTTGGCACCATCCTCTGAGTGTGTTATAGTTTGGCTAGTTCCTTTAGGAGCTGGGAAATTTCAGGTATTCCAGGTGAAGATGCACCAAAATTTATAAAAGAAGACATTATCTATCTATCTATCTATCTATCTATCTATCTATCTATCTATCTATCTATCTATCTATCCATCCATCCATCCANTCTATCTATCTATCTATCTATCCATCCATCCATCCATCCATCCATCCATCCATCCATCTCTCTCTCCATCCTTTCTTCATTTCTTAATAATTTCTAATATTCACTTGGCTTCCTGAGAGCCACAAGTTCAGGATATTTCCCAGGATAATCACCCTCAGAGCTCCACCTCTCTTCAATGATTGGAGTCAGTTTGGAGTGTAAGAGTCTGAGTTGTTTTAGAGGATTTCCAGGATCCTCCTCCCCCGTGTGCATCACTTGGCATTTATCTATCCTGAATTTCACCTGATGTTTTCTCACTCAGCCACAGACTTCCAGATGGATTTTTGGCATCCCATCACAGTCACCTTTCATCTTCATCCCCTGAATAATTCAGTATTATCAGCAGGGTGGGCTCATCAGTCTGTCTCCACCCTCACATGAGGATTTCTCCTGCATTTTGCCTTGGTTTGACACTGGATCCCAATCCATCTGTCAAGTGGAGTGACCCACACAGAACCACGCCATTAGTGGCTGCTGAAACGCCTTGGAAAGCATCTTTCCCTGCTAGGATGAGTGATGTGGGAAGAGAAGTAGAAAGACATTTCCTCTTATTCCTGGAAATCAATGACAATTGTTCTGAAAGCCTGCAGACGTCTGGCTGTTACATCATCTGAGGCTCTGGAGCTCCCAGCTAACAGCCCCTTCACAAAGGAGATGCATTTCCTTCAAGGAATTCCACCATTTGCACATCTGATGTTAATTCTTACTGGGCAAAAACAAGAATAGGCACAAGTGACTCCTCCAGTTGGTGTTTACTTTTTCCCAGGCCACAAAACATCCATTGACTGTGAAACTTCAATTTGCTGCATAACAAACTCCTGCTTTCGTAATAGGTTAATAAAGCTGTGTCACAAATAACAGCACGAGAAGCTGCAGATGTTGACCCAAGAGGGGAAAAAAAATAAATACAAGCAACATTCGGGTTTAATTGGATTATTTATTAAATATTTATCGCAGTATCTGAGAATGGAAGGAATTTCATTCTGCCCAGCTGGTCGTTCTGAGCTGTTGGAGTCAGCAAAGGGATGGTTGGCAAGACTGGGACTCCCAAATTGCACTTTGAGGCTGCAATTTGGTTCTTTGCTCCTATTTCCCCACCCCTGAGGCAAGAAGAGTGTTTCTTTGCTCACTTACATGGGAGAAAACTTTATTATAGAAAGTGTGGAAAGCGCAGAAATCTGGATTTTTGAGTAGCCCTGCTCAAGCTTGGGGGTTATGAATGGAATAAGCCAGGAGGAAACCCTTGGCCCTGGGATGTGAGGGATTGTAGCTCTTGGGAATGCAGGAATTCCCTGGGAGCACTGCTCACATCCCCATGGTCACCCAGCCCACCTCATGCAGATTTTCTGGATGAGGTGGGAATATTAGGGTGAGGAATGGAATATTAGGGCTGGGAAAGGGAATTAGAAGTTGATTACTGTGTAAATATTGCCCCCTCTGAAGCGAGCAGGTCTGTGTTTGGGCAGGATCAGACACTCCCTGCTCACAGTCTGAGACACATCAGGAGTTATTTTGTGTTCCTGCCATTGGGAACAGGATTTCACTGCAGCCCATTGCCAATTACTGAGGTAAAGGGCAGGGAAAGGGATGAAGATGCTCTGTGGCCACAGCCTGTGGTCCAGCTGGAAAATCCCCATTTTCTGCTACAACACAACCATTTTCCAGGGCAACTGCTGGGTGGAAAGGACAGGGACATCTGGATCTTACCAGGGAAGATCTCTCTGCCATGCACCACACCTCCTTGCTCCTTTATGGAGTCCGAGACACTGAGATTTGAGCTTTATTCCTGCCTGGGAAGGCTTGATTCTTTCCCTTTCTCCATATTCAGTGGGGTAATTAAATCAGGACAGGAGGAATTTGCTCAGTGCTGTGCTCCATCCCTACCACACCGGCCAGTGCCCTGTGTTTTGGAAAGAAACCTTTTATTCCCCCCTTATCATTTATCCAATTTGTATTTTTCCCTGAGCAGCCTCTGTTCCAGGGAGAGCTCTGTGGCTGTCACTGTCACTCGGGATCACACCAGGACAAGCAGGGCTCTCCCACGTCACAGCTTTCCAGGGTTTGGGCACATTTGGATGCAGCGTGGAGCAGAGCTCGGGCGTGGATCCTTCTCCCGCGTCTCCCGTCGGTGACAGAAAGCAGAAAGCATCAGCCCGCAATAAATCCCCACATGTGCTAAGCACCACACAATGGAAATCCTTTCAGCAAACTGTCAGGGGGAAGAGACCTCGCTGGGAGCAGGGGAGGGCAGCTGCCTCGCTGCTGAATTTGGCAGGCTGGGTTTTACAGCTGCTCCCCAAATCCATGACGAGCTCATTTCTCTGCTCCATGCCCCTGCTGCAGACAGAGCTGTGCTGATGCAGACCTCAGGACAAGGAGCTTCCTCCTCTCCAGGGGTGCTGGAGATGTGATAACAACACCAGTGCTGAGAGCAGTTTCTGAAATTTTAAAAGTTTGGGCAGATATTGCAACAAAAAATCCTTCTGCTCGTGTGAGGACAGGTTTTTAAAGCACACACACACAAAAAAAATCAGATATTTGGCATTTCCTGAGTTGCCACCCTCCAGAAAGAGCAGCAAATGCCTGGGTCAGGATCAAGTGTGGTGGACCAAGGGAAGAACAAGGACACAGCTGTGGCTCCAAGCCTGCTGGAAGCATTTCCATGCCATGCTGAACCCTTGGCTGCTCTGCCCTCAGCAGTTTTTCATGGCCACGGATAACTTTCTTCTGAACATGAAACCCCAGAGATCAAAAAAGGCCTTTATTTACAAGTGGTGGGGCAGAGAGGCTGCAAACTGCATCCCTGAGCCAGCCAGGATTTCTGTCCNATGCAGCGTGGAGCAGAGCTCGGGCGTGGATCCTTCTCCACTGAGACAGAAAGCAGGAAACATCAGCCCGCAATAAATCCCCACATGTGCTAAGCACCACACAATGGAAATCCTTTCAGCAAACTGTCAGGGGGAAGAGACCTCGCTGGGAGCAGGGGAGGGCAGCTGCCTCGCTGCTGAATTTGGCAGGCTGGGTTTTACAGCTGCTCCCCAAATCCATGACGAGCTCATTTCTCTGCTCCATGCCCCTGCTGCAGACAGAGCTGTGCTGATGCAGACCTCAGGACAAGGAGCTTCCTCCTCTCCAGGGGTGATGGAGCTGTGATAACAACACCAGTGCTGAGAGCAGTTTCTGAAATTTTAAAAGTTTGGGCAGATATTGCAACAAAAAATCCTTCTGCTCGTGTGAGGACAGGTTTTTAAAGCACACACACACAAAAAAAATCAGATATTTGGCATTTCCTGAGTTGCCACCCTCCAGAAAGAGCAGCAAATGCCTGGGTCAGGATCAAGTGTGGTGGACCAAGGGAAGAACAAGGACACAGCTGTGGCTCCAAGCCTGCTGGAAGCATTTCCATGCCATGCTGAACCCTTGGCTGCTCTGCCCTCAGCAGTTTTTCATGGCCACGGATAACTTTCTTCTGAACATGAAACCCCAGAGATCAAAAAAGGCCTTTATTTACAAGTGGTGGGGCAGAGAGGCTGCAAACTGCATCCCTGAGCCAGCCAGGATTTCTGTCCAGGGGTGGGAGCAGTTGGAGCAGTTCAGTGATATTGGAAATCATCCATCGAATTTTGCCCCTGGCACTTCTGGGTCCTTTTCCACTCTCTGCACCGGGCTCTGTGAATTTCTCCTGCACAGAAAGAACAGAAATTAAGCA
>VWYE01014563.1:174268-196137 GCA_013398995.1 Alaudala cheleensis
TTTTTTTTGCTGCCTGTTATGAAATTTTCATGATCTTCCAAGGCTCTCCCGAAAAATCAAATCGACTTTTCTTCCCTCCCCCTGCCCCAACAACTCGGCTGCTTTGTGCCTTTTTGTCTCAGAACTGTGCCCAAGCTAAATACACCGAACCAGGAGGGAACTGCAGCTTTGAAACTGGGGTTGAATGCGGGGTTTTTGCTTGGGGAGCGTTGGGAAAAAAGGAGTTTGGGGGAGTGGAAAGCGGGCTCTGGGCAGAGAGTCCTCAAAAGGGGTTTCACGGAGGGGATGTGGGCCGAGCAGCTTTGTGATGGATGTGTTTATCCTTAAAACTAAGGTCCCGTTCAGCGCCGGGATGGCCGGGGCCGGGCGGGAGAAGCGCCCGGGAGGACACGGGGATGGGTTAAGGAGCCTTGTTCCAGCATTGCCTCAAGTGACAGGGCAAGGGTTTCTCTTCAAGGTGACCTGCAGACCTTCAGGATCACCGGGAAGGACCCCAAAAGGGTTTTATTTAGGTGGGAGAGAGGAAAACCTCTCACCATCACCTTCCCGATCTCTGGGCACGGCGGGGCTCGAAGGGCGGCTGCGAGGTGACAAAAAACGCTGTGAAAGAAGGAAAATGCCTGGTTAATCCCCTCTGCTGGGATGTATTATCTCAACTCAGTGCTTGTCTGGAGATTTGGGAGCCCTAAACCCTCCCAAAGGTATCTTTGCACATTTTGTAGATCTCTTTCACCCCAATAACTCCAAATCCGTGGTATTTTACTCCTCTGTAACACCTCCTGCTCCCAGTCCTGCTCTGCTGAGACACAAATGGAAATTCCAGCCTTTCTGGACATTCCCTAATTGGTGCCTTTAATCAGGATGGAGAGAGTGGCTGGGGAATCCCTAAAATGCTGCTTTGTACCTCTGAGGTACCCCAAATACCCATTCCAAGTGGAGTCAGCAGCTTGCAGCCCAAATTTCACCACAAAAGTTGGTGTGTGGAAAACACCAGAACAAAACATGACCTGGATGGAGGCTGGTAGAGCTCAACACCACTGCAAGAGCTCATGGAGCCCCCTGTGCTTCCACAGGCAGAATTTAGAGAAGGATGATGGGCAGAACTCAGAAATCTCAGATTAATAGAGTTTTGAAATGTGTGGTAGGAATTTTACAGCTTTGAAGGGAGTTTTGTTGTCTCAAAATGAGGACAAAGCTGCACTTGGTTCCACAGGAGGCAGATGGAATTGGTGGATTGTCCTGCTGGACTGGTGGCTGTCCTGTCCCCATTTTATTGTCCTCATCAGTCCATTGGGATAGGGATGGAGGAGAAGAGACAGCTCTAAGAAAAGTCCAAGGAAACATTTGGGGTGAGAAGCTGAGGAAGAATTCAAGGTAACAGAGCAGGTTACGGGGTGCAGACTGGGGATTTTGGGGAGGGGTGTTCAAGCAGCCCCAGAGCATCCCTCAGCACTCAGGGACAGCAAGTGCTGCATCCCTGTGAAGGCAGGAAAGGGCTGCACTTCCCAAGTGCCCCCAGCCCTCCTCATTTAGGGCTGAGCCCTGTGGAAGGGGCCGGAGCAGGGCCGAGGTTTGGCCTGGGAACGGGCTGCGGGCTGGGATTCGCACAGCCCAGCCACTCACTCCCACGGCCCTGGGCAGCATTGTTCTCTAAAAGCAGACATGTTTCCTTCCAAGGAGCAGGCATGGAAAGAAAAACACACACAAAAAACAAATCGTCTCGTCCTTCCTTGTCCGGATGGCGCGCAGCCCGCTCCCGCTTGTCACTGGGGCTGGAGGTGGACGCGATCCCAGTCTGGCAGGGGACATGGGGTGGTGAGGATGTTGTCTCTCAGGTCCTTTTTCCCTGGAAAATCCCGTCCTGATGATGGCAGACCCAACCCAGCTTTCACCCCAGCTCCTCCCCTGAGCATCTCCCTGCTGCCAGCCCGTCCCAGCCCATCCCAAAGGCAGCCATGGGGTACTTGGGGGTTTTCCACGTGTCCAACTCTTTCTGCTCCATTGGAAAGGATCTGAATTTGCTCACGGCTCTGTCAGTCTTCCCTAATACTCACCCAGTGCACTTCCCCAGCTTTCTGAAAGCTTTGGAGCTTTCCTAAAAGCTTTCAGGGTTTTGGGGCTGCAGTTTTGGCTGGGAAGAACAAATCACTGCAGAAAGAAGAGACAGCTCCGGGTTATTTCATTCCTGCTCCTGGGCTGCATCCAGTCCTCATGGCCTGAATGCACTGAGGCACTGGGTAAAGCTCAGGAGATACAAAAATCCTGGGTGTTTTGTAGGGGATAAACCCATCCCCTGCAATGGGATCACCACCACTTTATTTTTTTTTTTTTGCCCTGCCTCTGTTATCTGTCCCTCATCACGTATTTTTTTAAGCTTTCTCTACTCACAAAATATCCAGCAGATCACAACAGGCTCAAAACACAGTTGGGCATCTGTCCTGCTGCCTGGGGCTTTTGGCTGCGTTCCGGTCATTAAACGGGCCTGGCTCTGCACAACCTGACAAATACGGGGTGAACTTTACCCCCAGGTCTGCCACTTTCACACAACAAGGGCGCATATTCCACAGCTGGGGAGCTGTTATTCGGCTCGGGCTGTGGCACAGGTCAGGATTTATGGCTTTGTTATTATTATGTTTGTGAGCTTTGCAGCCGCGCGGGTCCCGCGGGAACCCCGCGGCACTTTCGCTTGGCCGTGTCACTCGGACATTCATAACCCACCGAAGAGGAAGCATTGAAAATGCTGGGAATATCCTGTCTAACACTGTCTCTCATCTCTCTGACCCTCAGGTAAGGGCCAGACTTTGTTTGCACCCAGCAGAGGAGGAAGCTGATAAAGGGCATTAGAGGAAGATGGAGCGGGGAGTGAGTGGCGATGAACACTCAGCAGCGACGCTGCCAGACACCTCTGCTGGCCCTGTTTGTTCCCTCTTAGTGACACATGTCCCGAATTTCCTGATCAGAACAGTCGTCGTGTTGCTCTTGGTGTTTTATTGCCCTCTGATGTCGAGCCAGGAGCTTCACAATGGGAGTCAACCTGGCGTTAATGAGTTTTTAACCACTCGGGTTCATCTGCTGACTCCTCAGAGCGTTAATGGCTCTGGGGGGACACCGAGAGGGATTGTCACTTCAGGGACAATGTGTAAACACACCACGCTCTGCCCAGATTGCCCTGTGAGCCACCACAGCCACGCTGACAGCTCAAAAGCTTCATTTTTAGCTCGTGGGTGCCCGTGGATTTGTCAGGGAGGGTGGCACTGGTGGGGTGAAATATCCAAGGTGGGAGATTTCCCTCATAAATGCCGTGGACAGGTGATAATGAGGCTCTGTCAGGATTCCTTGTGGGGACTGCAGTGAGCAAACCTCTCTGCTGCAATGTGGGATGTGGGGTCAGTGGCATGGGGACATCCCTCACTGAGCAGGACCAACCCATCCAGTGAATTCAGCTCCCAGAAATGCTCCTGTTTGGGCATCTGAGCCCCCTGCAGCAGCAAGGTCCTTCCCAAGAGCCAGAGATCCGTCAGAAAAGTCAAAAATATTCCAAACAACAGAATTCCTCACCCCCAAGGAGCACCAACATCTCCTACCACCCACAGCCAACACCTCACACCTCAAGATGTGTATCATAAATAATATGTAAGTTCCACCAGTGCTGTGGTTTTCTGTGGCATAGGATAAACTTCCCAACCACCTTTTTTTCTTCCCTCCTGCCTGAAGAAATGATTCCATTCTGCACCTGTCCACAGAATACATCATCTTAATTCAGCATACCTCAGCTCCTGCTGGGCAAGGGCAACTGGATACCCTCGGGCAAAGGCCAAAGCAGGAGTCCTTTAACCTAATAAGGCAGACAAGGCTACAAAGGCATCTACAATTCCCTCGGATTTTCCTCCAGGGAGGCAGGTGCTGTCTGTCCTTGAGGAGCACAAGCATCTGACATGGCCATGACTCTGCCGTGCCTTTCTTTCCCTGCTCAGTGTTCCTGTTCTGTGACAGTTCCTGAGATCATGAAGTCATGGATCCTGGAATGGCTTGGGTGGGGAAGGAACCTTAAAGATCACCGTGATCCTGCCATGGCAGGGACACCTTCCACTGTCCCAGGTTGTTCAAACCCCTTCCAGCCTGGCCTGGGACACTTCCAGGGATCCAGGGGCACCCTGTGCCAGGGCCTCACAGGGAAGAATTTCTTCCTCATATCTAATTAAGATCTACCCTCTTACATCTTGAAACTGTTAATATCAGCCTCATCTGGACGTGCTCTTGTCCAAAGTCCCTCTCCNCATCAGCCTCATCTTGTCCAAAGTCCCTCTCCAGGTTTTGGTTGCCCAATTTTTGGCAGAGTACCTGCAGTGGCTGGATTGGTGTGGCCACCACCTGCCTTCCACCTGCAAGTCCCTGTGCCATTCCCTGTGCTGAGGATGGCCCTGTAATCCACGTGCAGCAGAAATGATGGATAAGAACCAGAATCTGGGACTGATCCTCCTGTCTCCCGTCACCACCCGCAAATTCCCGGGGACATTCCAGAGGGACAGGAGCACCCGAGGAGGGAATGGTGCTGCTGCCAAAATTGAAAATCTGCTGAGGGCTCAGGGCAGTTTTGGTGGGAGAACAGAAGGGATTCAGTGTCCCCAGGACCTGCAGGGTCTCCCACATGCACTGGCAATTCACACTCGGGCTTTTACGAGGTGAGAGGAGCTGCTGGAAGGATTTTCCCCCAGCTTGCTCAGGCAAAGCCCTGCTGGTGAGGACAGGCTCTCAGCCCAGGTGTGAGAGACAGCAGCCAGGAGTTCCTGGAGTCTGCACATGCCAGCCTGGAGAATGGGCACGGGAAAAGCTCAGGAATCTGCTTTATTAAAAAAATAGAGCAGCCCTCTGCTTTGCTGCACTAGGAGAATTTCCCTCCTCCAGGAGCTTCTGAATGAGGGAGACATGAATTTGAAAATGTTTAAAAAATAAAACAAAAAAGAAAAAAGGAGAAGGAGAAGGAGAAGGAGAAGGAGAAGGAGAAGGAGAAGGAGAAGGAGAAGGAGAAGGAGAAGGAGAAGGAGAAGGAGGAAGCTGGAGATAAACTGCAGCTCCCGTGCTGTGGGCAGAGGGTGAACAAATGCAATCTGCATTTGTGCCACTCAGCAGAAAGGCAGAGCCGAGCAGGAAAAAAGGAGGATCCGGTTTCACATCTCCTCTTAGCGAGCCCAGCATCACACGTGCCTTTCACCGGGAGCAAACGCTCCTTAGGCTCTGGAATGGCTGCCTGTGGATCTGTGCACACGTGGGATGGAGCTGGGTTGAGCTGCACTCTCCAAACCCAGCTCCCCCACTCGGGCATGTAAATTAATCCTTGTGGGCGCTTGGATTTGCACTTCACACTCTCAGCGAAATGTTAGACATTTGTGAGCTGCGTGAGAGGCAGAAAAAACAGCTTTTTTTGGTTTTTTTTTTTTGCCTGGCAGCCGGGGTGACCTGGCCTTATATTTTGGTCCTGGCACCCTCCAGACCCACTCACTTTTTTTTTTTTTATTCCTCATTACATCCTGCTTGAATTCCTTCTGGTCTGAGAGTTTCCATTCTTGATCCCTGTCCAAAGGTGAGCGCTCTCTGTTGGAAGTTGGTTCTAAATTGATTTAACTATTTTTAAAAGCGACTCGCTGGTGGATAAATATCCCTTTTCCCCCTGCAAATGCGTTTCCCTGGTTTTTCTCCTCCAAAGGGAGCAGCAGGGACGTAGTAAAACATTTTAGGAAGAATGGTCTGGTTGATACCAAGGGAGGCGAATGAAAGAGAAACAAAGAAAGCAAACAGGATATTTATGGCAACTCTGGAGAGATCTCTGTATTTTTAATGGATGGAGACATTAAAAATAGCCCCAAAAATAACAATATTGGCTCTCTGGTCAATCCTCAAACGCAGAGAACAACCTTTGAAAGGCTTGGATGGACACCCAAGGCTTGTGTGGGGAACTGTGGATTGACAGGTGAAAGGGAACAACCCTGAGCATGTCCTGAAAGGCAGTTTAACTTGTGCACACCCTGGAATTGCACACACTGGTCTGGTTTGAGATGGAGCTCGATGATTCACTCCACATTTCCTTGGAGAAAGCTCGCAGCTCTTCAGGGCAAAGAAAAATGTGGCTAAATGAGGCAATTAGGTGAGTTGCTCCCTCTCCTTTTGAACAAGTGAGTCAATAATTTTGTTTTACAAGAATAAAAAAAATTGTTGTACTTTCAATTTACTAAATAAACAGAAGAAAAAAAACATGCAAGGTTTATGTAATTTGCAAGTGATTAAACAATTAAAAATCCCACTGTTTATTCCATTTTTAGGCATTGCTAATTGACAGTGGGTAGATCTTGCTGCTTTAGCAATTTTCATCTCCAAAAGGGCCCTACAGTGCCCAAATGTTCATTTTTCTGCCAAATAAACTGATCTTTGCCTTTTTATGCACAAGAATTTGTCACTGCTACAACCTGGGGTCTTCCAGAGCTGGTCAGAACCTCCTGAAGGCAACAACTGCCTGAGATCCATCTTCCCTAAAGGGTTTTGTCCTTTCTGCTCTTTTCTCCAGCAAATGGATCAGCTCCTGCTTCAGAAAGCTGGCTGGAACAAGTGAGGCAGTGTTTCAGCATCCATTCTGTTTTTCCAGCTGAATTCAAAGTTCTTTTTGAACATCAATGGCATCATTAAGGTCGATTTGTGGATCTGTTAGGATGTAGGTGGTCTGATGCCTTAAATCTGGCTGTGCTTCATTGACTCCACCACTCTGAAAAATGCTTCACCAGGAATTACCACCAACTCTTCTTCTTTTTTTTTTATTTTTTCCTCCTTTTTTGTTTCCCAAAACAGCTGTGTCACAGATAGCCCTCCCCTCTCCTTGCTCCCCTGACCTCTGACTCTGCAATCCTCTTGGATTCCCTCCAGGGAAGGCAAATATTCCCTCCACCTTCCCCCAGAGTTGTGTGTTCCTTTAACCCCGGAACAATTTTGGCCACTAAAAATAGACCCTCAATTCCCAACTTTGCTGGCTCTTGTCGTGCCACCACTGCTTCCTGACATTCTGTTCTCCTCAGTGGATCACAAACACCATTCCTCCCTCCTTGCCAAGGCTGACAGGAGCACAGCGTGCCACCAAAATTTGAAACAGGAATTCCAAGGACCAAAAAAACCCAATGAAAAAACCCCAATGATTTGTTGAGAAGCTTTTTCATATGAAGACCAACAGAGGAAAACATTCAAAAACAGAACTACAGGCTCATGGAAAGTCGAAATGGAAAATGGATTCAGTCATCCAGGTAATTTGTTGGCTAATTCAGGATAATCCCCCATGCCACTGGCTGTCTTAAAAGCCCTAAATGAGAGATGTCTTACCAGGATTTAAGAAGATTATTCACAACCCAAGAGGTCTCTGAGAATTTCTGACATTAAGACTGAATTCCTCCTCTCAGAACAGCATCTTGTCCCTTCCCAGCATGGAGCTCCAATCTTTCCATCCCATCTTCATGAAAGGACTTGGGTATTGAGACTTTCTCCACCATAAATGTCTCATTAATATTTGTTGGATATTATACACACCTTGTGTTTTATCAAAATTGAAGTACTCAATGATCTTAGAGGTCTTTTCCAAATTTAATGATTCTGTGATCTTAATTAAGATAAATTAGCTTTCAGCTCTCTAATTGCCCCTTGTTTTTAACTAATTTTATTGCTGTACATAAAGTGTCTCTAAAGGTTACACACACAAAGAGGGATCCCCAGAGAAAACCAAATCAATGCAGGGATGACCCCCTGGATATTTCCAATTTGAGGCATGGACAGAAGGTGAAATATAATTTCAATATTATTGTAACCTGTACCACCCCATCCCTGATTTCAAACAGTTGCTTGCAGTTTGGAGAGATAAAGTGGTTGTGTTGTACAAGAGCACTAGGGTGGAAAAGGGGTGAAGAAAAGCAAATCTGAACATTTAACGTGGAGAGATCTGACAGGTTGGTGGTCTGGGGTGGTTGAATGATCCCTTTCTGGATTTTCCTGCTGATGGGGGAAAATCCTCGGGGCTGCAGGAGCACAGCTCCAAACCAAACCATTCACATCAGCGTCCTGGTAGCACCATCCATCACTTTGATTTGAGGACTGTCCTCACCATCCCTGCTTGTTCCTGATCGATACTTCACCACGAATAAAAGCGAACAGAACAAAATGGGCAAGATTTATTAACCCTGCTGATATGTTAAAAGCATTCTGTCAAAGAATTTGAAAAATGCTTCTCATATTTAGCGCTCAGAGACAGAAAATCCCTTTTGAGGAGGGGAAAGGTATGTGAAACACATCAGTAGCTCGGTGTGGAAATCCAGGCCTGGCTCACTCCGTACATTACTGATGAATAGGTATTATTGAAAACTGCATGTGGTTCTTAGCAGGGAGAGCAGCTCCACACGAGAATGAGAAAGCAATTGTCAGCACTCAGGGAGAAACACTGGTCACATCTTTAAGGGGGTTGAAAGGACGGGAGGCTTTAAGATGGTAAAACACAAGATGAATGGAATTGGGAGAAGCTGCTGACAGAATTTCTTGAGGGGAATGAAATTGGAAAGCAATACTCGTTGGGATGTGGCCCTCGGAAATTCGCAGCAGTCTGAGGCTGCTCACAGATCTCCCCACTGTAATAAAAGTGTGGTGTGGGACGAGCTGAGGGTTTGAACCACATGTCAGAGAGTCACTCTGCTGGAGCAGGAGCCCAAAAATCACGTTGCAGTGCAGCCAATGAATCCCAGACACGGGCACGGAGCAGGCGAGGAACGGATCCAGCGGGATGCACTGCACTGCAGGAAAATCAGCACCTCCAGCACTGTCAGTGAGGGCAAAAACCAACCCCAGCCAAAAACCAACCTGCACTCAAAGCATTTCTCCAAAGTTGGGATGACACCCTTGTGCAATCAGGCTACGGAGGGAAGAACTTACCTCAGGCCAATTTGCTTCCCAGTTTGTGCTTTGGGTATAAAGAAGAGAGGCAGCCTGCAGCCCAGCTCAGAACCTGTGTGCTGCCACTGGGGATGGGGGAAAACCAAGAAAATATATCAAGGAACATCCTGGTTTTGGTTGCAGGGGATATTCTGGTCGTTTCTCAGCGATTTTGAAGAGCCAAGGAGCAGCAGGGCTGAAACATGGAGCAAGTTCATGGCCAGGAGTTTGAAGGCAGGTTTTTCCCTCTGTGCCTGGCAGAGAGTTTTATTGGAAGCAGACATAGTTTCCACAGTTGCCTTTGTCAGCTCTGAATTAGGCTGTTCTTCTGGAGAACATCTTTAATCAACTGGAAGCCGCTCAACCCGCTCCATGGGTCGGGGTTTTTCACTGGAATAATGTAGTAACACCAGAGCTGTGCTCCACTTGGAGTTCTGGCATTTAAAACTCTAGATGGCTTCAGCAATGCACTTTTTAAAAAGAAAAACAAAATTCTGAATGAAGGGAAATGAGTAGGGCTTTCTCCATAAAGAAGCTCCAGCTTTGGAAATCAGTGCCCCTACTCTGGATGGAAACAAGCTCAGATGTGGAGAGAGGATATTGAAGAGAATCCTGCCATGAAACCACTTGGCAGAGGGGTGGGCAAGGTCTTGAGAGCACTCAAGGAAAGAAGACCCTTCCAAGAACAGATTCCCCTCCTGGGATGCTGAGGGAACGCCTCCTTGGAGCTGAATTTCCTGACTGAAGAAGGGACAGCATCCACTGCACATTGTAGGAGGTCTTCCCTGTGAGGTCTTCCAAATCCCTCGTGGCCATGTTGAGCCTACCCAGGCTGTGGAAGCCAAAACCATTTCAGGCAAAGTGAGCACAGCAGAAGGAAAGTCAGCTGGAAAGCTAATTTTTGAAAATTTCACAACAGAAAGTGAATCAAGTCTGGTCATTTCTTCCACAGTGCTAGCCTGGAATTACCAGGGATTTTGTTGCTTGATGCAACATGAAAATTATCTGTGTTTTACGTATTTGTGTTCTCTTTGGGGAGTTGGAGAGGAGAATCATGGAGAATACAGAAAAAAATGTGAAACAGTCATCCTACTTACAACAAGCTGCTTGGTTTCCTAAATAAAGTGACATTGGAACACTTCACATTAAATGGCATTTTCGGCCATACCCACAAGTATTTCTTTCCTGCCCCTTGCATTATAATCCAGCACCTAGGAATGCTCAGCCAGCTGGATCATTCCTTGGGCAGACTGCTCCAGTCAGTCCCTCTGAAAACAGATGTCAAATCCAGCACTGGAAAGGCTCCTGAAGACCTCCCCACCACCAGAGTGAGAAGAAAAAGTCATTTAGAACCTCACAGAAAAAGCAAAGAGGTTTTTTTGGGGGGGAGATGGGGGGTGTTTTCTAATTGGTTTTGAACTTAAATGAGGGATGCAAAATCAGGGGCTGGAGGAGCATCTCAAGATTTGGACAAGGGAGTCTGAATCTCAGAACAGATATTAAATTTGGTCTCTAATTCTCAGTGTAGACCAGCAAACATTCTCAGTGGAATATCAGATTTTCAAGTGACCCTGCAGTCTTCCATCACAGCTCCTCATCACTAAGTCAAAATTGATTATTGTCAACCTTTCGGGATCTTTTCTGGGAGAAGGGTGAGCTCATTCCCACAATAAATTGTCAGAGTTGAAGGGAAAACCCTCTCCCATCTGCTCTCCCTGGGTGCTGGGGCTGCTGTGGTTCCACACAAGAAAATGTTGATCATGCTGGGCTTTTTCCACACAACTTCATTCAGAGCCTTGGATGGAAAGTACAGTGGGAATGACTCCAGGCTGTGCCTCAAAATGGAATCATTTTTTGCAGGTCTCACCTCTTTTTTCACAGTAGTTGGAAGGGGCATGAACTTGGAGCAATGGGTTGTCTAAAGGCTTTATAGAATGGGGACGATTTGAGGTTGCTTGGGTGTTCTGGATCCAAGCACTTCTTGATCTTCTCAGAGCTTGACTTGGAACTGAAACATTTTTTTAAATTTTTAAATGCTGATTTTAGATGTGCTGCAGAGTTTAATAAGGCTGGCATTGTAGGAGATTGTAACTTGGAATTGTATGAGAAATGACAAAGNAATTTGAGGTTGCTTGGTGTTCTGGATCCAGGCACTTCTTAATCTTCTCAGGGCTTCACTTACAACTGAAACATTCCTTTAAATGCTGATTTTAGATGTGCTGCAGAGTTTTAAAAAGGCTGGCATTGTAGCAGATTGCAACTTGGAATTGTATGAGAAATCACAAAGGAAAAGCACAATTATTTAGGATAATCTACAGGGATTAAACTGAACAGTGGAAATTAGGATTGACTGTGATGTTTCTGTGACCTACAACAGAGTATTTAAATAAAGCAGATGGCACAAAGGACTTGAGGTCCATCATTGCAGGAACCAGTTCTCCAATAATCCCATTAAAAGGCAGGAAGATTCCTTCATTCTCCTCCCCAGATGTAGGATGCCCACACTCCACCCAAAAAAAGTCCTTTTCATATCCTGGGCATCGGAGAGCGTGAAAAGACATCAGGATCTGGCTCTGGAAGATTTAAGAGGGCATTTAATCAATCACCTCTACACCCTCAGCGAGCTGGGTTTGCCCCAGCACTGCCTGCCAGCTCCAGCCCCACCAAACATTTGATCCAACCCCAACATTTGTGCGTGATTACCCAAATTACAAAGCCAGTTTGTAACATGCCCATAACGAATTAAACTAAAAAAAAACCCCGTGTACAATAATGAGGTCTTTATTTCCCAACTTTTATTTTCTGCAGCAAACGGGATAAATGGAAGGATTTGAGCACCAAACCCTCCAGTCCACCTTGCCCTAAACAAACCACGGAGTGATTGCAGAAATGGAGAGGTAATTAACTGGGAGTTAGCTGGGCCAGCTGCTCCCTGGATTACTGAGCAGCCCGAGCCTTTGGCAACTCGCTTGGGTAACACCCCTCGGCAATTTTCAGCGTGTCTTTTCTCAGAGCCCTTAGCGTAGCCAAAACCCCAGGAATCCACAGGTTTTTAAATGATCAGATCCACAATTCTGCCTGCCTGTCATGTTCATGCCGCAGCCTGAGCGGATCTGTCCCAATAAGGCTCGCAGCACGTCTTCTGGATTTGATTAGGAGCAAATCTGCACTTCATCTTAACTCCTCCACTCTTTCTGCCCTAGACCTGAGGAATGCAAGATTGGCTTCTCCCTCAGCAACTCCCACGTTTTTGTAGCAAGCATTATTGAGCTGGGTTTCTATCTGGGGTGTGCTATTTCCAATTCCCACCTGAACACCGTGGCATCCCCAGCATTAAAAGTCTTCATTAATTCATGTATTTTATTATTAGTGATGGATCTGCTTCGTAGCTTGCGTTGAGCTTGGGAACCTGTCATGCTCCAAACTGTGCAGCATTCATCACAATAATTAAACATTGAATAAAGAAGGGCTGATGGCAAATTCCCTCCCTCCACACAGAGTATGAAATATAGATGATTAAGTAAAAAAGCTTTACTCGTTTGAATTTATTTCTGTAGATTACCCAAGAGCTTTCCAGTTTGCTTAGACATACAAAAGAATGCATTCATTTTTTTTCTTTTATGGCATTTTATATATAATGTAATTTTAAAAAACCCAAAATAAATTGATTTGGAACTTTAAATTAATAACCTATGGCAAGCTAGCTTCTCCCTCTTGATTTTTGTTTTTACTGTTTAGCAATGAACACCAGGGCTCCAACAAACACTCCTGTGAGGCTTTCCATGCTAAACTCCTCTCAGCAAGTCCAAGGAATATTCTCCATGATTTCTGTGGCAATATATTTTAATGACTCATGTAATCAGAGGTTTGAGAGGCTGTGTCATCCTCCATCCCTATATTTCACCTGTTATGTGATTGATCTTAATTAAACTTCCCTAATGAACGCCCCTATCACAACACGTGTAAATCACATCTCAAACCTCACAGGGGTGAGAAAATTTCCCACACAAAAAGCTCCAGGCATTGGCTGGGAAGGATTTCTTTGCTGGCTGTTGATAAGAGCCACTGGAAGTGAGTGGAAGGGCTTGAGGGGAGATACTGACAAAAATGCAAACAGATAAGGGAAGAAAAATGGGATGTGTTTATCATTCCTGGCAGGGGTTCAGCGCTCTGGGCTGCAGGAGATGGTTCAGATGCCAGGGCAGCCACTGCAGAGGTGGTGATTGCCCTGGAAAAACAGGCTTGGAGCCTTTGATTTTGGTTCACCCCACATCCAGAACACCAAACACTTTTTCCTGCTGTGGGTGAACTCTCCAAAGGAGGGTCCTGAAGCCAAACAGGTTTGGGAGCTCACTGCTCAAATTAGAATTGGGAGATTATGAACACTGAAAAAAAAAAACCCTGCACGCAGCTTCAGCTGATGGAGACTGAAAATGGCTTTCATTTTATTATTCAGCTGGTTTTGTGTCCCTGATTCCTGTTGCTTTGGGTTTATGAGCTCTGCTCATGGATCAGGATTTAACCACTAGGGGTGGTGTTAACAGGGAGCAGAAGGTGACACCCAAAGAGTTTTGTGGTTGACAAAACCCTTTCCTTCTTACTCTAGCCCTGAAAGAAACTCCAGCTATTCTGGCTTTCAACAAAGAATTTCTGTTCACAGAGACCAGTTGATCAGTTTTTCCTAATTTTAGAGATTTAGAAGAATTAAAAATGAGATTATTGCTCTAAAACACTGCTTATTTACAAATATCACTTTTGGAGTTGGGGATTTGCTGGTGGATATTCAGGGCAAGCTCCAATTTTCAATCATGCCAGTGCCAAAACTGATCACTTCACTGCAACCCCAAATTCGTTGCTGTGCAGATCCATTTGTTGGTATCAATGAGGATATGAGTATATTTTGTGTAAATCTCAGTTTAGTTTTGGTACAAAAGCCACACAACTTTGGTTTGTGTGCAAAAATGAAAGTGAAACTTTAGCTGAGTCCACATGATTCCCAACAATCCTGTTATCCAGGTCCAGCTTCCAGCAAGCCCAGGACACTCAGTTGGAAGGTCACAAACCATTCTAATGAACCTTGGTTGACTTTTTATTTTCTAAGAAAAATTTTTTCAAAACCCAAAAAAACCCTGAGACTGGGGCAATTTTTACCTGGTTTCCAGTTTCATAAGTACAGCTGTTTGACATTTTTCAAATAAAACAAATCATGACCACTTGGCTTTGCTCCAAACATTCATATTTTTAATGCACCCCCATAATCGCCATTTTTCAACCTCACTACTTTCTTTGGAAAAAATTCAAAAAAAAGTCTTTAATATCAAAAGGGGGGAAAAAAAATAAAGACCTTCTCAGTGGCCGACAAAATACAGCTTTTGTTTATTTCTAGGCATTTTTTGGGTTGTTTTTGGACAGCCACAGCAAGTGTTTTGCCTGGTTACATCAGATTGTTCTGTGCTTTAAATTTCCTTCCATTCATAGCTGAAACACTTTGGGTCTGATTTTCCAATGACAAAGCCAAAAATGTTCTACTTCTGGCCACCATCTTCCAGGTTTTTTCTGGGGCAATAAAAAATGATTTATCATAAAACCAAACAGGCTGAAAAATGTTATCACACTTGTAAATGTCCCAGTAAATCTTTAAACCCTGCTTTTCACCCTCAGCCTCTGAGGAAGGCTTTTGTAAGCATCAGTCAGGAAGGTCACAGCAGATCATTGTACGTGGCTTAGGCCAAGATTAACTTCCACTTCTTGAGGAGCTCGGTTTAGGCTGTGCAACAGATGCTGTTGAAAATCCAAAATGTGCCATAAATCCCCCGGTCCAACCCTGAGAGAAAATGGAGTTGAGTGATCACAGAGGGTGGAGTGAAAGGTCCCTGTGCAGCCCAACTCCAGCCTTGTGGAGCTGCACATGGTCAGGAATGTGACAAGAGTTCCATGGAGCAGTTCCTCCTCCCATGGAACCATCCCTCCTCTTCCTCCTCCCATGAATCTGAACATTTTATGGCCGAGCGCCTGGACCCCCCAACATGGGACTTGATTTGTCCTTCACTTGGGATATTTTTCACTTCCTGGGCACTTGGTAGAGGGTTGACACCTCGGTGAGCGTGTTCTGAAGCTGCTTTTCACCAGAGACACAGAGTTTAAGCTTTTCAACAGCTGCTTTATCTCTGCTTCTCACCCCTACCCCCGCCCCAATTTCAGGCTGAGATGAGCCTCCACCCCCGACGCCCCTGATATCTCACTCCAAAGTCCTGTCAGAGCCACAACCAAGGCCATAAATTTCCCAGCTGGGTCACAGTACTCCCTATTCATTGAGTGAAACATTATAAACGTGTCCAGGCTCTGAGTGAAACCCAACCCCTACATTCCCTGCCTGGCCATTCCCGGGACTGATGGCAGGGTCATCTGGAATTCCCATTGCCTTATCTGATTGGAAACTCATCACCTGCACTTTCAACACCCAGGGCTGGGGAATGCCTCGTAAAACCCAGCCCTCTGCTCTTTCAGCTCTGCTGCTCTGGGATGGGAAGGGTCACAAAGGGCCTGGTCCTGCCTGGCCATGGGGCAGCAGAGGTGAGCTGGCCCACACTGATGCTCTCCAAGGCATGGGAAATGTCACCCCAAGGCTGCAGTTCCAAGCTTGGCAAAGCCAGAGCTCTTGAGGAAGGGGCCAACGAGCAGCTGCAGTGAAGCAGCATCATTTCATAATTGATATTCTATTAATTTCATATGGGACCCTCGCCGTGACCCTCGTGAGCATCATTTGGTAGCAGTTATGTGACATCAGATGTCTTTTCTTTCTCTCGCCTTATCCTTGAGGGAAACTGGAGCTGAAATGCAGCAGAGTTTTTTTTTTTGGTTTGACAGGTGAAGGGTTCAGATTTTAATTTTTAGGGTTTTGCTTCCATTTCACCCCAGGAAAAAGAAAAACCAGGACTCACCCCTCAGACGTCACGGTCTGAGCACAAAGACCCACGGGGCAGCTCTGGTTTGAGCTGTTCCACATAAACCCACCCTTAAACCCCTCAAATGTTTCAAACACCACCCTGAGGCCCTGTGCAGGTGCAGAATTAACTCCAGGTATCAGCAGATTGAGCTGCCACCCTCTCATCCCCCAGCCCAGTGCTGTCCATGGAACCTCCATCCCCAGATCTGAGCCAGCGAGTGCCTCCGAGCCGTGTGCTAAACAAACACAGCCCAGGAAAAGCTCAGACCAAAAGGCCCCACTTCCAGCCAACATTCCTTCCCCCGTGCCAGCCATTCATTCCTGTAATATTTCGTGGATTGCAAAGAGATTCTGGATTTCCTGTCAGGTTTCTGTCCTTCAGGGAGTGAATCATGGCTTGGGACCCAAGGAGGGATCTCTGCTGCGGTGCCACGCTCTCACACGTGCTGCTGCTCTGATTTGGCATTGTGGCCTTGCTCCTCTCAAAGGTTCTGTTCAAGTCTTGGAGGAAAAAAAAGGAAAAAAAAAAAAAAGCAGGGAATTCACTGAGCTGGAGTGATTGATTGGGAGACAGGAGGGGACAGGAGGGTGGATAACTTGGTCTGGGCTGGTGGGTGCTTCTTACACAGCTCCAGAGAAAAGAAAGGGTTGAGAATGGACAAAACAGAGATTTTAATGCCCCTGTAGTTCTCCCCACCTTGTATCCAAACTCCCATGGCACAATTCAGTGTTCTTGGTGGGTCAGCCCTTTCCCATGGAGCAGGGAGCAGGCAGGAGCTGGCTCCAGCCACCACCAGCCTTGGGGACACAGATCAGCTCCTGCTCCTGCTCCTGATTCCCTGAGCCCATCTCTACCCTGCAGGGAGTGCAGGTGGGTGCACTCAGCCCTGTTTGCCCTGAATGACACAGGTACTCCTGGCATTCACCACGGAGCTGCTGCCTGAGTATTTACCCAGCGTGGCAGGTGGGTTTTTGCAGCCATGAATTCCATTCCCCTCGGTGACTGCTGTGAATTCCTGCACTGAAACCTCCCTGTGAGGAACTTCCCCTGCTGTAAAACAGGGACAGTGTGTCCCCCCCAGTGCAGGGGTGAAAGGCAAATAAATACATTAAAGCTCCTAAGCAGCTTAGGCATTAGGAAAATGAGACACATCTGTGGGTAGAATTTACAGATGGGCTGTGTGGATACAATCTGATGAGATTTATCCCCCAGTAAAACGGGGTAATTTCTCTAAGTTCAAGAGTGCTGCTTCTCTCCCAGTCAAACAAAAATCCCTGCCAGCTCCCAGCCTTGGGCTGTGCCAGCCCTTGGGAAACACCTCAATGAAGCAGCTGATGCAGGAGCTCCATTCCCTTGTTTTGCACCCACCTTGGTGCCCATCCTGGGCCATGTGGGGGTGATTTCCCGTGTGATGGGGTGGCAGCTCACTGGGGGGCTCTCCGTGCTGCAGATCCTCCAAAACCACATCTCCTGGCTCTGGATCAGCTGTGGATTCACTGCAGCATTCCTGTCTCATTCCCCAGTTTATACTGGATCTCTGCTCAGTGGGGTATGACTGTGGGTTTTGAGATCTGGAACAAAAATGAGGACAGGGAACTGTGGTTTGCTGTGTTGGTGAACCTGAGGTGTTCCAAACCCTGTCCAGCCTGGCCTTGGACAATTCCAGGGATCCAGGAGCAGCCACAGCTTCTCTGGGCACCCTGTGCCAGGGGCTCCCCACCCTCACAGGGAAGGATTGTTTTTCTAATATCCCTTCTAACCCTGCCCTTTGTCAGTTTGAAGCCATTCCCCCTTGCCCCCTCCCTCCAGACCACTGTAAATTGTCTCTCTCATATTTTTTGTCAACTCCCTTCAGGGCTCAGCCATCCCCCCTCACCTTCAGCTTGAGGTTAGGCTTCACATTTGAAAAATAAAATATCTAAAAAAATAAATACCCAAACCAGCACTGAGGGACCATTTCCCACCCCAAGGAGCAGCTCTTTACACCTCCAAAATTCCTCTCCCAGTTTTCATCGCATGCAAACCAACTTTGCCATCTTGGTGTTATCCACACCAGGATTATGGACTCGTGACAAATCACTGGGGGGTCAAACTGTGAAAAACCCCCCTCAGGAGGCACCAGCCCAGTACAAAACCCCTCTGGCTGCAGCTGGGGAGGAATTTGGAGCAGAACAAGGCAGTTCCCCTGGATCTGTTGGCCATCTCCAGCACGCTGCTCCTTCCTTACTCATAACTGCTTTTATTAGAACTCAAACAGCACTTCCTAAAGCACTTCTGTCATCTGAAGGCTTCGACCTGGTTGAAAAGTTTATTGTGGGTGTTATTTTCAGGCCATTAACAGAGGAATCATCATCTGTTTGGGGAAGGCAAGGTGCAATAAAGCAAAAAAAATGTAACCAGGGCTACTGAGAGACTCATTGTCAACACTGAGATTAAACTTCCAGCATCAAAGACCACCTCTTTTGTCATGAGGCCATGTAAAAATAAAGAGATTGTAGCTGGAAGTGGGTTTATGAGTGAGGCTGCTCCTTTTCTTAGACAAGTTCTGTGTCCTTGGATCATCACAACCACAGCAAAAGGCCTCTGGAGGTCTCAACTCTGACAGCAGTGCTAGAAGGTTTGAGTGGTCTGGGAATAATCAACCTCAACTCCAAAAATAATATAGTTTAAAGGATTAGTCCCTAATTGTTTCACCCTCAGACAAAAGCCAAAGGAATTGTGCTTTCTCAAAGTCTCAGGCTAATGGCTTAATACTACCGAGTTTAAATTGAAATTATTCATTTTGCCAAGGAATTGGTTTAACATTTCTCACTTTATACCCAAGACCCAGCCTGGTGTGTGCCTTTTCCAGCTTGATCAACAAGACCACATTCCTGTTTCTGAAACCCTGCCTTGCTTTTGTCTTTCTCCCATCAAAGCTGCCTCAAATGTTTGGTGCATCACAAATTCAGGTGGTAATTATCTCCTCTGGCACGTTTTTCTTGAGAAGGTGATTGAGCAGGAACAGGGGCTGATTCACCCAGGAGATGTGCAGCTCCCTGGGAAGAGCAGAAAAGCAGAAATGGACATTTTTGCTTGGAAATTCCCCAAAATTGGAGAGGATTTGCCAGTTCATTTTTTTCATGTCCCTGCCTTGTCACTCATCCACAGCCCCCCAGAGTTACACCTCCTGCACCTGCCCCTGGCAGCTTCACCTGCAGCTCCAGCATTGTCTCCCCTTTGGACACACAATTCCCTTGGGGAACAAATTTCTCCTTTCCATGGAGAAATCCAAAGGACTCCTTTGGGATTCTCAGCACCAAAGTCTTCACTGAACTCCCACACTGCAATGAAGGAATTTTTAGCAACCCCTGCACATAAAACTGGAGCAGGTGCTCTCAATAAAGAAAATTCTTAACCTTGCTCGTATTTATTTCAGTTCCTCTCTGTCTGGGCATGAAGCCACTATTTCAGGTTTCAAGCTTTCCTGGCTTGCTGGAAAGGGTGAAGGATAACCTTTTTTCCCCTCTCTTTTTTCATTTTTTTTTTCCCCACAAGAAAATATAGAAACAGATTTTAACATCAGCCCTGGAAGCACTTTGGGTGATTTGCCAGCAGCCCTTCTGAAACCAACTGCAGGGCCACCTAATTAAACAAACCTCCAGCATTTCTTTAAACTCCTCTCTCTCAGAGTGCACAAAAGATGGATTTTGTCCTTTTGGAAGGTGGCAAGAAGGAAGGGACTCAAACAGCCTGGTGCTGGTTGTCTCCCAGGTCTGGATTTATTTCAGAGATGAATTCCACCTGCAGAAATTATCCCTGGATCCAGATCTCGACAGCGGTGTTGGAGCTGTGGGTGATGGAGAAAACTTTGAGATTTGGGTTATTTTGGGCACAGTTTGTGTTTAAATTTGAGCAATTATTTCAAGCACATCAGGTGCTCTTAGAGAGTCACATCTTTAAGAAACAAAAAAAGCAGTTTCTTGTGCTCCACCTTCTCAAAAAGAAGAAATTTTGGAGTGGAAAAGGTTTGGCTCTCCAAGCACCCAGGGCACGTTTGCATCTAAATACTGCTGCTGGTTTGTATTATTTTATAAATCAATAGTGCAAAAAAATTATATATAAAAGGGCAAAAATTAAAATTAAATTGAATTAAAATGAAATACTTTTATTCATTGGAGGTGGTGTGTTTGAACATTGGGCTTTCCTAGCATGGCTTTCCTTATGGATTCCATAGGAGCCAGATTGAAGGAAAATATTTCTTGTTTGAAATGATTATTTGAAAGATTTCACAGGAATTTTTTTTTTCCTCTGGAATGGATGGGCAGATTCTCAAAGCAACACTATCAGCTGGGAAAGAGATGAATATCATTGGAGACAAATGATTTATGAAAAGGCTGTAAAAATCTGCCAAAAGCATTGTCCTGTGAATTTGTTCAACAGACTCCAATCACGGGTGGATCAGACAGTAATCAAAATACTTCAATGATTTTTCTGTGCCAAGGAAGGAAGATTTTTAAACAATTGGCTAAATGCAATTGAAAAAAAAATCAGAAATTCTTTATCTGTGAATATGAAACCCTTGTAGCAGAATTAACTTAATCTCCCCACTCCACAAATTATAAATATTTCTTAAGAAGTTTAATAGAGGAAAGAATTGAGTAGCCCCATCTGAAAAAGAGATGACAACCTGACACAGTTTAATTCAAAATTAAGAGTCCAGCCTGTGCCACTGCCACATTATTTTATAGATATGATGTACATTTAATCTTTACCTTATTGCAATGTCCAGGATTACAGATAACTTTTTTTTCAGTATGTGAATTAAATATAAAAGCAGTTTATTTCCTCACTAATGAGGGAAGTAGAGGGAATATTAGGTAAAGATATAATTTGGATAAGAATTGACTGTAACTCAGAGGAGGAGGGAAAAATTCAAATATCAGTGAATTCAGGAGACTTTAGTTACAAACAACCCATTAACAGCAGTGAAATCCAACAGTGACCATGAATCATTTTTTAGGTTGTTGTCTTTTATCAGAGAGTGAACTACAAGTTAGAGAATCTATTTTATCTTTTCCTTTCATTTATAATTTCCCCCCAAACCCAGCCCCAGTAAAACTAGACTTTATTAAAGTATTATTTAGTTTTGTTATTTCATGCAAAGATTATCTTGAAGGTCTGCCCACAGTATCTGACACTGAAACAACATTTCCAAGGTATCAAATATTTTGGTGTTGCTTTTCTAGAGAAAAAGAATCCATCTTCCAATCCATCAATATGGAAATATGTCATCTACACCAATTTTGGGGGAAAATATTAGCTGCTTAAATGTAATTATCACTTTCTCAGTATTTGAAAACCTCATTAGGCTTCTCCATCTTCATCATTAGCTAAAATTTGTGTAATTGTGATTTTATTTTTCAACAGCAGCTGCAATTCTGTGCTTGAGGAAAAGAATATCCTGAATTTATCACTAAAAACTCAAGGAACCCTTTGAATTCCACATCTTCACCACCACCCTTGGGGAAGCACCACGAGCCTCGTGTGACTCCACGGGGGCCTGGCCCATCTATTTATAGCTGGGAGATCACAGAATCACAGAATTTTTAGGTTGGAAGAGACCTTCAAGATCGAGTCCAACCCATGTTCTGACACCTCAACCAGATCATGGCACCCAGTGCCACATCCAGGCTTTTTTTAAACACATCCAGGGTTGGTGACTCCACCACCTCCCTGGGCAGATCATTCCAGTATTTTACCACTCTTTCTGTGAAAAACTTCCTCCTTAAATCAATCCTGAATCTCCCTTGGTGCAGCTTGAGGCTGTGTCCTCTTGTTCTGTCTGTTGTTGCCTGGAGAAAGAGGCCAACCCCCAGCTGAGCACAGCCACCCTTCAGGAAGTTGTAGAGAGAGATAAGGTCACCCCTGAGTCTCCTTTTCTCCAGGCTGAACAACCCCAGCTCCCTCAGCCCTTCCTCACAGGGTTTGTGT
>VWYE01014563.1:196206-218067 GCA_013398995.1 Alaudala cheleensis
CCAGGGGAAGAATGGAAGAATGAGCTCCCTGCTCCTGGAACATTTGCTGACTCCCAGATGGGAACGATTGGGGACTCAAAGCTCCTCACGCTGGGTCAGGGGCTCACACACATTTGTTAACCCCCAGCTCTTGCCTTCACCTGGAACTGGTGCTCACACTCGGGGCCAAGCATCTCCAGCGAGATGGGAGCTGATAAGACACTCGGGGAAAGAGGGAATTGTGGAAAAGAAAAAAAAAAACTTAATTAGGTTTAATTGTCGCCCGACGGTTTCATCAGCGTGGTTGGTAATTAAGAGCAAATTATGCACGTAATATATTGCAGATGTGGAGGGCTGCTGTGGAAACACTGAGGCTATTATGGGATGGAGGGGAGGTTGGAGGGAGGGGATGAAATTTGTTAAAGTTGTGGTGGAAACCTTGGCTCCCCCAGAGTGAGGTTATAGACCTCGGCCTGTCAGAGTTGTTTTAATTTTAGAGCTCGTCCCATCCAGAACCTGCTTTGTCTTTGGGCTTCAAACCAACAGAAAATGGAAGAAAATTCAAACACATGACATTGGGGAGGTTTGTGAGGGTTATTGGCTTCCTCAGAACTGGAGTAATTCTGTAAACACAATAAACTCCAGCTGAAAGAGTCACTCCAGACCAACCCACTGGGTTTATATCTGCCCACAGAACTTAAAAATAAAAAAAAATTTAAAAATTGCTTTCTGACTAAAATTTCTCAAGTTTAGTCTGAACTTAGAGGAGCCTTTTGTTTCTTTCTAAGCTGAAGCACAATTAGCTTGGCTACTGAAGGATTTAAGACATGAGGAAGATCATTAGACTGGCCTGCCTTGATCTGTGTATGCTGCTGGCATCACATAAATGTCATAGAAATATATCATAAATTCCAACCCAAACCATGCTATGAAGAAAATAAAGAGCATTTTGGAAAACTTTTAATCTATTTTCCCTTTTGAGTTCACCCTGCAAGAGCAAAAATCTTCCTGGCAGTGGGGAATGTTATAATGGAGAAAAGATCTTTAGAAGTTCTGAAGAAATTTCGTTATATTTGAAATATTTCAGAAGAAGAAACATGGTTCTGTTTTAAACATCACTCTGAAGAGGTGGATTGGACTGTGTGAGGGAGCTCACTCACTTTGCATCACTCATCTGCTTTATTTTCATCACTCATTGATACAACATCATTCATCACATTGCTGCTCTGAACAGCAGTTGGATGATATGATAAAAAAGAAAATATTTTACCAAAAAGGGATGATTTTCAAATTATTGGAAGAAAAATTGAGTTATCCCTCCTAGTTTTGATCACCTGAAGTTTATCACTGACTGCATATCGAGAAAGTGAAGTTTGATAAATCCCAATTTACAATTTATGTGGGGAAACTGAGGCCCAGAGAAAAAAAATGGGTTGATTATGGTTTCTCATGTGAATGTCTAAACCTGACTCACCAAACTTCAGCCATTTGTTTACCCATAAATTTAATTTCTTCTATTATTTTCCCCTCTTTTAAGTCACCCAAGCAGCACAAATACATCACACCAACTCCACCATTGGGCAGGCTCGTGATTTTAAGCCTCCTGTCAAGCCCCATAAGACTTTCTAGCTGGAATATGAGGTGTGAACAAAAAGAACTGTTAAAACAATTGGGGTCAGCACCTGCCCACTGGATATGGGAACTCCTGTGGACTTTAATGGCATCATTTGTGTGAATAAAAAGAGCAGGGGTGCCCCGTGGCTTCCTCATTTATTTCCAGCAAATGGAAACCTGGTGTTATATGACCAGAAGAAAATGAAAAAGAGCTGGTTGGAGTGTGGGAGTTCTCCTGTGATTTTTGTGAGGAGCTGAAAACCCCTGAATTCCCACAGAAACCTTCTTGTTCACTGACAACCCCCCCAAACTGAAAGCTTTCCCAATTTTTAACAACTCTTTTTCAGTTACTCCTGATTTCTGAAAGTTGAAGCATCTTCAGATATATCCATATTTTTGTCCCCTTTGGCTTCCAACCACTCCTTCCTCACAGAACGCAGCAACTAAATCGCCTTAGCAGAAATACAAATTTTAGCCAGAAAAAAAAAAAAAGAAAAAAATTCAGTTAGGAATAAAAAAAGGCCTCTTTTTTGTTCCAAAGAAACCCTGGAAGGCAGCTCTGCCTGTGACAATAATTGGAATATCAGACAGAGGCTGAGGAAGGAGCCTCTGCAGCCCAGGCCAGGTAGATGCTGTCACTAATGTCCCCCAGCCCTGGCAGGGCAAGGTCAGTGGGAATGGTGTCCCTGTGCCCTCCTCACTGCCCAGGACAATCAGGTCCATATGTCCTGTGTGTCCCTGAGACTGGAGGAAGGTCAGCAATGCAGAATTACGGGCGGGAAAGTTGGGGAAAGGGAGAAAAGGTTTAAAAAGGCCAAAACCCAAAGCTTTCGTTTTATATTCAATTTGTCTTTTCGACTTGAAAAAGGGCACAGGGGTTGGAAATGATGATGGGTTTTTTTTAAACTTTATTAATGACAGGCTTTGTGGTTGCTAAGGGAACTTGACCCAACCAGGGGGAAAGGAATGGGCCCAACGCTGCATTATCAGGATTAATCTGCTGCCTTGAAACTGTTGGATCTTTCTCCACTGGCCTCACGAGTCCTTCCTGCCCTGTCTCTATCTCCGCCACCACCTTGTTGACATGAGCCTCCCGCTTAATCCTGGGGAGGAAACCTAACCCTTGGCCTGGGAGAGCTGTCCCTGGGAGAGGGTAAGCAGAGTGCAGCCGTGCAGGAGGTGAACCCAACCCCTCCTGAGCCGGGCTCAACCCCCGGGGCTCGCTCCTGTCGCGCAATAAAGCGGCGAGAGCGGGGCGATGCTAATTTAACAGGGGGCTTGATTACACCCTGATAGGGCCCAGCCCCCTTTATGGCATTAGCATTTATTACACCCCATGTTATAAGGCAGGGGGATTTGCTTCTGTGGGGCACTTTGGCTGAGCCATGAAATGTAATGTTTTGGTTTTTATTGCTCAATAAACGCCGCTCGCTCTCTCACCGCCGCTCCAGCCCGTTAAGCCTCTAACACAATCATCTCACAGCCCAGCCATGAGAGATCACAGCTTGTACCCACTTCTGGTTGCTTCTGAGGCCTCCTAGAGGCCAGATTCCAGGATTATTTGGTCCCTGAGACTTTTGCAATCCCAACCTAATTTTTTTTTTATTTTTGGCCTTCAGGATGGTGAAGTTCAGTGGGTTCTCCTCATTGAACAGAGGGTTTCATCTCTCCTGGAAGAGAGGAGAAACCCAGCACAGGGCTGTGGAGCCTCTGGTATTTTGTTTTCCCATCCCTGTGTGTCGACACGTGGCTTTGCATGCCATGATTTAACACCTCTGCTCCAGCCCCGGGGCAAAGTGCTGACAAGAACCCCGCGGGCATCTCCCACACTGCCCTGCCAACAAACCCAAATCTCTTCCTGTGACATGCCCACCTCCAGGCTGGCTTTCCCCTCAGAGGAGCCCAGTGTCTGTAGCACATTAATTGACGGAGTTATGAAGGGTTCAGCTGTCCCACCACGGTCAAGATTAAGATTTTCCAGTGTTGACTTCCTTTCTGCATTAATTAATGCCTGGAAACTCCATTCATCAACACGCCAGGCTCCTGCACTGGCCTCTCATCACCTTGGAGGGCTCCTGATGTGCCAGACCATTATCCCTCCTGCTGTAAGGGGATGCAGTGCTCACAAATGCACCTCTCTGCAATAATATTGCGGGCAGGGAGCGTTTGCAGCAGTGGAATGGAAATATTTTAGGCATTGGTTGTGTGGGGTAACTGATTAAGGGCTTAAAACTCTCCCTGTGCAGCCTTTGAGGGCTGGACCAAACACTGCAGACAGGGCTGATAGCGAACACTACAGCCTTTTAGCAAAAAATTATGTTTTTAAATTCAATTTCACATTTTGCACTCAAGGCTCAAAGTATAATATTTCCCCCTTTTTTTTTTTTTTTAATCATCAAAGAATCACAGATCTTTGTGTTAAATTGTGCCAAAATCCCCAGTGGGAATTCTGTTTACAGTGATTTATTTATCATGAATGGTCTGAGCTCTGTGCACCACTGGAAACTCTTGCAAGCAACTGGGTCTGTCTCTGAATTTCTCCTTGAAACACAATCCGTGTTTTTTCCCTTCACACTGGACCATTACAATTCTCTTTCTTCCTCTTTATTTTGGTGGTTTTCCATAACTACTCCTGATCACCCTTTCCCACAGATTTGTAGATCATTTTAATGTCCCCATTGGTCAATGCCAAACATGACCACAGCGAGTGGTTCTCATCTTTTCTCCTTTTCCAGTCCTTGCAGTTATCCCAGCAGGAATCTTGTCCATATGGTCACACTTTGGGATGCTGTCCCCCTCCTCTGCTGAGTGATCATGGCTTTGTTTCAATGAAATACTGGAAGTGTAATGATGGAATTACTGGGCCATCTTCAGTCATTTTCATACCTGCCACGGTTCTGGCAGCTCTTCTTTCCCACAGATTATCAGGATATTGGATCTCTCTTTAGCTGCCAATGCACATGTATTTATACAAAGTTCTACTGTCATGTTTAGCTATTTTAACTTATTTTTTATGCTTTTCCATGAAGAAGTTATATTGGGGGAAACATAAAATCAACATTAGTATAATTCAGGAAAAGGAGAGCATAGTTAAGTTTCCTTAACATGCTTTTGGCAGATGTAAATGGATTTAATGTTTTAAGAAATAGTTTAAAATATTTAAAAAATATAAATATATATATAAAACCATAGTTATATCAACAGCTTCTCTGTTTGCTTCTAAGATGATTTAGTTCTATATAGAAAATTTTATCTTCAAACAGCACATGTGGCCCTGGTTCTCTGATTCCTAAATATCCCAAAGCCCCTTTAGGGGATGTTTGCTCTCATGTATTCCTTCAGAAATAATGGTTTGACTTTTTATGGATCTGAATAAACCCACAGAGGTCACCTCTTACTTCTTTGGGTTTGAGTGAGCCCAATTTAATGTCAAGTTCTTCTTTTAGTGTCCAGACAAGTGAGCCCAACCAGTTTCATCCATAAGCGTGACCTCAAACCCCTCCTGGTGAGAGCTCTTCCCCTTCCCAGGATCACACACTCTGTCCTGCCAGCAAAGGGTTAATAAACACCCCTTTGGAAAAGAATCCCTTTGAATATGGCCCGGGAGGGAGCTCAAATATTCCCTCAACGGAGAGTTAGCGGAGTTTTCCGCGGATCTGGGGGGGGAAGAAAAGTCTTCAGAACGTTTCAGAAGAAAGCTCCTTTGAAATGGCCCGACCTGGTGTTATGATAAGCAGTTCGATAAGCCCACCCATGGAAAAGTTATTAGGAATTTATATCATATGGATCCCATTAACCCAAACGTTTGCTTTCAAAGCAAACTTCTCGCTACACGGCTACCACTAAGTCCGAGCACTTCAGGTTTGGAGGATTGTGTTTTCACAAAGGAATCGGGGGGTTATCCAATCAATTAGCTGAATTCCCTGTGTAATTGTGCTTTAAATGAATCACCTGGTACTAATGAGGCTGCTTACCCATTAAAAGGAAAAAGAAAAAAAAAATAGCGTTGCCTTTAAGGGAAACACCTTTAAATCGGTGGAAAATAATATCACGCAGTTTATGGTTAATCTTTGGCACTCAGTGCCTTGGGATACACCCAAAGCAGGTAGCTTGGGAAGGATTTAGGTTGGATGGCAGTCAAAATATCACTCAAGCTATTTTTAATTAATTACTACAAGACCATCCCAAGTCATTACTTTTATCAAAGCTGTGTTATTTAGGTGATAATAAAAATACAGGCTAAGAATAAGGCTGTGGGTTGTTCTTCAGAGGCAGGAAGCAGAGCAGGAGCATGGAGCTGACACAGAGCAGGGCAGGAAGGAACTGGGATTCACCCAGGCCAAATGCCCAGTGCTGGTTGTGCAGAAATCCAGCTTTAGAGCTTGGAAGAGAACCCAGTTATTTCCATCACCTCTCCTGCCACACTCTGCTGAGCTTTGGAAGGGTTTAATACACAGGCTTTTGCCATGGAATCATTTATCTCTGCGCTGTATTATTATTGCACAATTTAAACACATTAGAGCCCTTGCAAGAAGCATGAAGGATTCCAGGCTAAAGGGGCTATTTGTCTATCCCAGCCAGGCAGCACGTAGCCACCAGTGGTTTAGTGAAGGATTTTATCATTAACTTATATCGTGTTTCTAAATTAATTCACTTGAGCAAGAGGAAAAAGAGAGGAAAAAAAAAAAAAAAGCAATTAAGGCCCTGCTCCACAGAGCAGAGACCACAGGCAGGAGGCTGCAGCGAATTATCCAGAGCAGATTTCCCCCAACCACAACTGGATTGGAACAATTTACTGGATGTGAGCTGCTGAACGACAGCAGATCTGGGTGAGTGATGATGGGGGAGCACCCTCAGCCCTCCTTCCCCCTGCCCAGCAAACACTTGGTTTTTCCTGCTGGGAAATGTCCCCCACTCCATGTCCTGCTCTGTTTGGTCACGGTGGGATGGGTGGTAATGCCTTGGATCCAAGAGGGCCCTCAGAGCAGATATGGAGCAGCTTGTTGGAATTACTGCTGGGGCTATTTTTGGTTCGTTCAGAGGTCAGTGCCTCTCCGTGAGCAGGGAGCTGTGGGATATTCCCCTGGACAAACAAAGAGATAATTGCTCAGCAAAATGAAGGAATTCGCTCAGGAGCTGGCAAAGCAGAGAAGGTTTTTTTGCTCTAACTCAGAGAAATTTCTGCTGTGTGTAGCTGGGATTTCTGGGTCTGAGTGAATGTCTCCCCAGCTGTTTCCAGCGAAGTGGAAAAAAATGAGAAACACGCAAGAAGTGCCCACTTTTGATCACCAAGGTGTTTTGATCTCATAAATTATGTCTGAAATTAGGCGTGAACTGGAAAGGGTGAGTGTGTTTTCCCTCGGTCTGGGAGCTCCTTGTTTGGAGAGAAGGAGCTCTGTGCCCCCACCTTCATCAAATACCTTTTCTTTTTCCACCTCTGCTTTCTAAGGAGGAGGTTTCTCCCGCCATTTATCAGAGGTGCCATGAGTGTTATAGGATGGAGAAGCACCTCATTCCTCCCTTCCCTTCTCCTCTGGGATTTCCTCAGCCTAAACCTCATGCTTAGCTCCAAAGAGACCTGAAAACGTTCCAGGCTGTGGAGCAGGTTGACCTGCAACCTAATCTCATCCCAACTGTCATAACACCGCGCTCGCCACGCACAGCTCATAAATCCCAATCAGGCAGAGCTAATGGGGAGGGCTCCGACAGTGCCAGGATTGGAAGGGCACACAATAAACAAAGAGTGCCTGAGTGCAGAGGCACAGCAGAGCGGTGAAAAATCACCCAGGGATGCTACAAATCTTGTGTTGGTATTTCCAAGGGCCTCTGCTGCAGGGGCAGTGCTGGGGGAGCTCAGTAATCCCTCCTCGGACACTCCTTAAGACGAGGCACGGGAGGAGGGTTGGTGCTGGAGCTCAGCCTGGTGTTAGTGCAGCTGAAGGGACAGGTCAGGCTGCCTGGGAGGAGATGAGAGGACTCTGAGGAATTGTCTTCCCTCCTCCAGAGCCAGGGTTTCTCACCAGCAAGGCTGGGAATTCGTGGCTTTGTGAGGAAGGGCACAGTCTGTCCATCTAGGACAAAGCACTGCCCTAAGAAAGCCACCAGGTTCCATTTAAATAGGACAAGGAGAAAAATCACCCCAGGAAAAGGTGTTCATTTGTTAAAGGTTTCAGAATATCTGACTGAAAGAATTTTCCTTGTAATTTCTGCTATTCCTTGTAATTTCTACAATTCCTTGTAATTTCTACCATTTCTTCCACACCAAAAGCATGGATAAGTAGCAGAGCTCCAGAGAAACTTATTATCTTTTTACAAGAAAGCTTGTGGTGCTGAATTGTGCATCTCTTAGATCCTGAAATAGATTTTAACGTTGTTTTCTTAACCCTGGCATGGGAAAGAGTGGATTTTCCAACCTTTGTTAATGATGGGCAAGCCTGAAGACTCTTGATAATTTAGTTCACAATGGGTAAATAGCCAAAGTAACCTTATCTGAACCAGCCAGGATCATTTGGTCTGAATAAAGAAGCTGAAAGGTTCATGAGAATGGGACTTCTCACAAGATTTCCTTGATTTCCTCTTTCCAGTAGGAAAAGTGACACACAGAGGATTTCCTATCTTTCTGTATTTCAGCACCTCTGCTGCTCCTCAGAGCTGGACTAAAAGCTGCAGAGTCATGTGAAAGAAGAGCTTGGGAATCATTTCTCTGACCTTTCTGGAAAGATTAAATGTGACTGTGAGTTTATCTGCACAACCACACAGTGGTAGAGAAACAGCATTTCTTTGATGCATTTTTCTTTTAAGTCTGTTCATTTCATTGGTGTTATTTATTCACTTAACATATTTAGATAGGCAATGGATCAGATCCTTCTTTATCCCCTGTTTTTTAGAATATTTGTTGCTGGTAAAACTGGGGCTTTCTTAGCTGAGGACAAAGTTTAATCCTCTTGGACTCACCCAGAGAGGTGAGAGAAGGATCTTGGGTTACAAGTTGAAAGAGTAAATTGTCAGTCTTAAGTCCACGTGAGCAAAGTGTGGTGTAGCTTCCAAAAGTGAACTTTAAAAGTGATGGAAACATCCCTTTGCTGCAAACCCTCTATTTTCCACATGAAAAACAAAAACAGTGCAGGACCTGACTAATGGAAACACATTATTGTAGAGGTCTGAGCTAAAAGAATTGAGAACCTGATGTCAGTAAAATAAAATAAAAGCTTTAAACACTGTGTGCTCAGAAGAATAAAAAAAAAAAAGGAAAAGTAGGAAGAAAAAACCCCAAGGAAAAGAAGGGCCACAATCCATGCTGATGCCTGCATTTCTGTTATTAGTAGTGGCCCTGTCCCAGCCAGGCATGAATCACATGCAGAAATCAAAACTTCACGTTGAGCAATCCTTTGGGGGGCTGGGGGGTGGAAATCTCCACGTTTGGCTTTTCTCCAGGAGGAGCAGAGTGGTGGGATGTGGATCCTCCCAAGCTCCTGGGCCTCCAGCAAAACCTGCCCACAGGAATTTTGGTACCTGTCAGTGGAGCCCAAAGGTCTCTGAAATGAGCAGCTTTCGGTGTTTTCCTTTTGGGATTTTGCACTTGTGAATGTGCATAACATCCATAAACATGGATATCTCCCCCCATTCCTACAAGGAGTCATCAGTAGTGTGATGGCTGTGAAGATTTATCAATTCTGCTTCAGGAAAATTGGTAAATGTCTACTTTCAACTGATATTTTTTCCTTTTTAATGGTGGATTGCTGGAGATTTAATCCTTGGATTTCCCTGGGATGTTCCCATGCTCATGTGACCTTTTCCTGGGTTGAAATCAACTCCTAACATTTGTAGGTGCTCTAATTTCCAGACAGACCCCAGCTGGGCTTATCAGTCCAAAACAGCTCTGCCTCTTCCCAGAGATAATCAAGGCACAGGCTGAACCTCAGGTAGTAAATCCCAAAAGTTTCAGTCCCTGGAGGGTTCCATCCCCTGATACCTTCTCTGATCCATCCAATCCTTGAGCACCTGGTGAGTTCATTGCCCATTTTATGAGCTCTTGAGTGGGGTGAGCATATGACTTGACTGTAATTGAGTTTTAACTGCTGGAAAAATATCTCATTTCTATTTGGGTACCGTGTTTATTGGTTTCTCAAATTTTTATCAGATTTTTTTTTTTTTGGTGGCTCTGCTGACTCAGAAATGGGAGAGGACACCGTGAATTAGGAACCATAAAAGGGAGGAAAAGTAAATTAGCAGAGTTCTCTCCCTTCATAACTAAATATTTATGACTCCACCAATGGGCTCTCCTGCTTCAGCCCTGTGCAAACACTGCGTGCAGCAGAGGCAATGTTGATTTTAAGCAATGTGCTCTCAGATGCAGAGCCCTGCTCCTCAGTGCCTGGAGTGGGATTTAGCTGAGCTCCTCACAGACTCTTTGATGCTTGGAATGAGTGTCCAGGTGCTTTTTAGGCAATTGGAAAATACTTTATGCACTGTCATTTCTATAGGACCACCTGAACATTTGTGGCATCAGTTTTTGCAATCTCACCTGCCAATTTATCTGAGCTATTCAATAAATCGCCAAAAGTCGCTCAAATTCCTTTACTCTTGTTCCCAACACAGATGTTAATTTAGGAGATCCCATCCCTTCAGGCTGCCCCTCTTCTTTCTCGATGTTTCAAACCCAGATGAAATGAGGGCTCTCCTGGCTGGCACTCTGATTTGGGCTGGGAAAAGAGGGGGTGTTTTCCCTGGAGCTCCCGAGGGCAGCCAGTGGAGTTTGTTTATCTCCCCAGCATTTCAAAGCCTGCCCTGTCCCGTGGCTCCTCTGGTGTCTGACAAAAGGTGGAGGAAAACCCTCCTGAGCACGGGGTGTCACAACCTCCTGCAGAGGAGTGCGACAGCCCCTGATCCTCCCGGTGCCAGACCACGCAGCGCTGCGATGCTGGAATTTGTTCCTTCCTGGCGCTGCTCAGGAAGGGCCAATTTTGTGGGAGAAACTCTGTAAAGACTTCAGAACGGTCTAATTTTTATCAGAAATGACAACAAAGGGAGAGCAAGCCAAGGGTGCTCCAAAAGCTCTGTTTGCCTGCTGCCTCCTTCCACTCTCACCAACGTCACGGAGAGAATTTCCTTTGCATTTCTCCAGGAGCCTCCCTGTTGCTTGTCCCTGTTGCTGCAAGCCCTTCATGCTTCAAAGGGGAAAAAAACGAGTGGCTTTTGGGTAAATTATTGACAGAGCAAAAGTGTGACTGCTCCGAGGTCGTTCCAGTGCATGAGGCCACATTCTTCCTGGCGGAGCTGGCGAAAGTAAACAACATTATTACAGATTTTGGTCATGCCCTGGCACCAGGCAGCGCGGTGTCTGTGTTTGCCATATGCTCGCACTGAACTGGAACAGCTCTGTGCACACAGGCAAATTGTTTCAAGAGCCAGCTCGGCCTCAGGACTCGCTGTCAAAATTGCGAGGTACGCGCCGCGGCCGCAGAAGGGCTTTTTGTTTGTCGAGCGGAATAATGCGCCATTTGCGANGGAATAAAGCGCCATTTGCGATATCTGTAAGAAAACCTTTTATTGCCTTTTTTAAATTTTTTTTTTTTTTTTTTTTGGTGGGGGAGTTTTTTTGGGGGGTTTTTTTTGGGATTTTTTTGTTTCATGTGCCACCATAGGCCTGGAGGCTGCAGCGTGGGGTTGAGTGGGCAGCATCCCGCAGCGGCTCCGCGCGGGATGGGAGACGCAGGAGGCACAAGCCCAAACTTTAAGCCGGGCTTGCAGCAGGCGACTTGCTGAGCCAAAGAAAGAGGAGAGGGGAAAACCGACACCGCACAAGGCTCGGACAATTGTTGCCACCGGCTGGGAGGCCTTAAATTACAGCCCCACTCTGTAGATCCAAAAGCTTGCACTTTCTATTTATATGCCCCACTTCTCCCGCGCACCAAAAGTTGGATTTGGCAAATGCAGCCGTTCCCTGCAGGCACAGGGGTGGGGTTTGCTGCAGAGAAAATAAACTTGATTGTTGAAAACCTGTGTTTGCAATTACTCGGAGTTTCAATATTGTAAGGTCAGAATGGATCCTTTCAAATTCGTGGCGCTTTGAAACAGATTCGTGTTCGTTCTCTGAAATGGTTATTGGATTAAAATGAAATATCGGGATATTTTTGGTAAGAGAGTTGCAGCAAAACCCTTCAATAGAAATTGTGAAAATGTGGAAAGAAAGAAAGAAAGTATTGAAAGTGTTGGGGGGGTTAAAGAAGACTTTTTCTGTTAAAAATAATTAGTTCTAAAAATGACAACCGCCTACGTTAATCAGTTCAGCTGCACTGAACTGGCCAAACCAGGTTTCCAATACATCTTTTGGGAGATTATTCTATGGTCTGAAAGATTTCTGCTTGGCAAAGGAGCAGGTATAAATAGTAAGAGACATTTTCTTCGGGGACTTTGGGGGACTGGATGAGAGTCTTAGTTCATAAATACTGTCGCAGAAAACCCTGTGACTGTCTTTGGACAAAAAGCCAGATTCTGCAGTGTGCTTAACGTGCCTTAATTTCCTTAGGAGTGAGGAACATGGACTGGCATTTAAAAATAAATTAAATGTCCCACCAGGCCCGAGCCAAGGAGGTCTCCCAAGTCAGGAATAACCCCTAAATTCTAAAGCAACCATTCAAGGGGACAGACTATTTTTAATCATTTATTTGCTATTTATATTTCAATGGTGTCTCCAGAGTGTTTCAGCACAAGCCTCCACCTTGGACGACCAACTTGAGATAACTTTTGAATGGAGAAAGGGTAAGGAACGGGGCCTTCAGGGGCAGGAATAAAAAGCAAATTCAGAAAAAAAAAACCTAAAAAAAACCTTCTTAAGTAATTATTGAGGTCCTGGAGCTGTAGCAGTGCACTGCAAAAGAGCTTCAATAAGGCTGGGAGCCGCAGCCTTTCTCCTCCACCTCGGACTGCAGCTCCATCTGGCATTTCCCCCTCGCAGGGAAAACAGTGAGGGGCTTGTTCCAAGGAAGGTGCAAGGAGGGGAGCCAGAGCCCGCTCTGCATGCTCCTTGCCTTGAAATATTCCTTCACTGCATGCCCACTTGAAGGCCCCTTTATGCTGAGGAAACTTAGTGTAAATAGGAGTGGGGCTCAAAGAGCCCGGAGAGCCGGAGCACGAGAGTTCAAATCTTCCCAGTTCCAACCCTTTCGGAGCAGAGCAGCCCTGAACCTCCAGCCAGGTTTCACCCCAGTGTACAGAGTGTGCTCGTTAAGGCTGATGAACTCTGCTAATTACCCCACGCTTGGGGCTGCCATGTTATGGATGGCAGCAACACCAGGGGCATGTTTTCGGAGAAGAGGAGGGGGAGTCACTTAGTTTCTCCTCAAGTTCTTGAGAAGAAAAAGCTTTTATTTTATTTTTTTTTTTTTAACCTTAAAGTGTTACTTGTAAATGGAGGCCAGAATTTAATTTCAGATAGTGTTACTCCACCTTGTGCAAGTGATTTCTCTTGACACTGCACTGACTGCCCGTGCACAAAAAGCCCTTTATGACTTACGCCAAAGAGCCTGAAGTATTTTTTGCCTCTCCAAAAATGACATTTCATTCCCCCCTCCTTTTTTTTTTTAATTTTTTTTTTTTATCAATTGAATACTGGCCTTAAAACCACAGCACGCAAAGGCCCCATGTGAAGTAGGGAAAGGCATTCAGCATCTGCTTATATCCCCAAACTGAAGCACCAGTGTGCCTAAAAAAGCTTGTATTTAAAGGCATTGCAGCTGCATCAGCTCATATTTCATCCAGCCACCAATTTCCTTTTCCCCCTGACAAACAGGCCTCAGAAAGAACCCAGGCCAGAAAATTCTCCACGTTAGCGAAACATTTCCTCTTTCCCCTTCTCCCTTCCATTAATGTTATTACGCTGCTCCTGGGAAAAGATGACTTTTCCAATCCAGGCAGAATATTTTCTCTCTTTTCTTTCTGTCTGTTTTCTCCTTCTCCTGGCCGAGGGTAAGGGAAGAACAGGCAGAAAGGGAATATTGGGGGGAAAGGAAATGGAGAGTTTCTGCAGGAAGGGCACCCTGAAATCTGCCTCTCTTTCTGCAGAGGCAGAGCAATTCCTGGCTTTTCCTCCCTCTGGATGTGAGACATGAAGAGGGAGAAAGCCACAATGTGGGTGACAACATTCAGGTGCTCAAACCCCACACTGCTGGCAGCATCCAGCCAGGGTCAGGTGCTCCCTGTGGAATCAAAACCTGCTCCAAGCCCATTTGACTGACCCAGGGGTTAAACTCATCCCAGACCTGGCTGTGGCTACTTACAGCTTGTTAACAAGTCAAAATTTGCAGTTGTCTGGTTGTTATATTTATTTTTCTAGGTGTCCAACATCTTTCATACAATCCCACTTTTGCACATCCACCAAAGATCTTCATTCTCCCACCAACCTTTTAACTCCTGAACCTTCCCTGCCTGACTTATATCAGGACCAAAGTTCAACCAAAACCAAAACAAGAATGAGGATTTATCCTGGCTATCAGGAGAGCTGCACTCACATCAAATCTGATTTTACCATGTGCATGTTCACTTCAGGCTGCTTTTATTTTCCTTCTCTCCCAGCTCGGGAAGGCAGAGCCCCAGAGGACAGAAAACATCTCACTGAAATGAGTGGCAAAGGACAGCCAGGTCGTAATTCCTGGCCTCAGAGAGAGCGTGGAGTGACTGAACCATAAACTTTCTGCTGTGCCCATAAAAAAGGTGAAGCAGCAGCATCTGCTCACTGGAAACCCTCTCCAGCACTATTTTAAAGTCATTTTACCTTATTCTGAGGTAACTCACTCAGGAAATCAATCCTTGAGGCAGCTCTTGCAAGTTCTGCTAGAGAATTTGTTTCTTCTTTCTCATTTTGCCTAAAAGCCATGAAGGAATCTGGGTTTGTTAGGTTTGGTTTTTTGGCAAGTGAACCCAAAAAACAGGTAGATTTTATGAAAAACTGGTTTACAAAAGGAGCAATTTTCCAGTACGGAATGGGTTTGACAGAAAGTTTCCTGCAGGTACTGGTTGTTTAATCATGTCCTCGTGGCTGGATCAGGTATTTTCAATCAATCTGATTTTATGTGGTGTTTTAGCACTTCTTGGCAATAAGAACTGAACGTGGCTCCAGAAATGGGTCAAAAATCACAATATAAAGAGGCCAGGAATGGTTCATTTCTAGAGATCAGACAGCAAATGTCCTTTCTGCTGTTCTATTCCACTTGAACTTTGTAATTTCATTGTAAAAAACCTTCTGCAGTGAGAGAAGTGAGAATTATGTCCAGCCAGACCCCTGAACTTTTCCTCCAGGATTATTGGGAAGGGGCAGTTTCTCTAACCACTCTTTTTTTTCCCCCTTTTTAATTTTGTGTGTGTGTGTTCTTACTCACTTTTCTGCTTTTGCTTCCCCCCCCTGAGCTGGGAGCTTTGTTCAGACAGACCTTCCCTTGTGAATGGTTTCAGTTTCCACAAATTGCCATTCTGTGACACCCCGCCAGAAAAGCGCCTTGGAAAACTCCCAACCACCTCCAGCCCGTGCTCCGGAGCACATTTCACCCCCAAATCCTGGGCTCACCGAGGACCAAACCATCCCTGGGTGCGGCTCCCTCTGCTCCGGGGCATCCCCTCTGCCAGGGAGGGGAGGGATTTGTGTCCAAGGAGCGCGATCCCTCTGGAGGTGACAGCCTGGCTTTAAAGCTCCGAGGGTGTTATTCAGCATTTCTGACAAGGGCAGAATAATGATGCCGGGTCTGGTTTTGATTTAGAGGGAGTTGCAGTGCCACACTTCAAAAAAAAAAAAAAATTATTCGTGGTTTTTAAGGCTTGAAATGGTCAATTTTCTCTTTTGGAAGGTTAAGTGTGGGCAATCCTCTCCGGTTTTTGGCTTTGTTATCAGCAAGTAGAGAATCCTGTTGTATTCAAGTGTTCACTGGTTGTTTAATCATGTCCTCAGAAACAAGAATTTACCAGCTTTTGAACCAAATTGATAATAAAAGCACTGATAATCCCACCCTTTTAAAAAAAAATCAGTTTTCCAGGAGTGTCTAGCAATGCTAACATGAAAAAGATGAGATGAATTTATATTTTCTTTTCACTAGAGGTTGAAATAACTCTATAGATAATAACGAGATGCAAATCATTGAGTGCAAATGGGCTCGTTTACACAACCCAGGTTAATTCTTTGCCTACGTGCAAAGATTTGGTTTTTATCATGCACCTCTCAGTGATTGATTCTCCTCAGATCCCCTGAACGTGATCCTTCACTTCATTTTTTTTTTCCTCTTCCAACTTACACTCACACAAAAATCTTGACCCGTGTTTTGACTGAGTTTTTCTTCCTTTCTCTCTTCCGTGGTTTCTCCGAACTATAAGAATAACAAAAAAAAAAAAAAAATTCCAATATTCCAGCTATGCCTGGAGAAGTTTTATTTCGGTTTTGTTTCCACCAATTTCCAAACACCCCTCGGAGCAGCCTCCCCTCCCCGTCACGTGCTCGCAGATTTTTCCTTCATGCCTTTCTGCTTAGAGCTGTCTTGCTGGAGGGTTTTATTTTGTGCATGTCAGAGAACAAGTATGTTTTTTATGACATTTATGAATGTGACCAGTCTGGGAACATGCTGTCTGTCTGTCTGGGAGGGCTGCAGCCAAACTTGAAGTCATTGTGACCAGGATTTCCAATTTTGGGGATGGCTGATCCATCAGCTGGGGTCGATAAATCGGCTGAGTCGTCGGGAAGGGGACTCGGAGGGATTGTCAGGGCGAGGTTTTTATTATCTGGGATGTTAAACAGGACTATTCCACCTTTCCCTGCCTTTCCCTTTGGCTGTAAAAATTCATATTAAATTAAAAAAAATAATAATTTCGATTCTGAAAACCATGTCACAGAAACCAGTTTTGTCCTGCAGTGCAAGGATCGAGCCTGTAGCATCAAAATATCAAAAGAATTTCATTTTTTTTTTGCTTCCTGAAGCCTGCCTGCCTTATTTCAGCTGCTCTGAAATCCGTGATTGAGAGTTGCTAACTCCCAACGATACCCTCCTGGCAAGCAGGCTTGAGGGTTTTTTTTTTTAATATTTTATTTTAATTATTTTTAGTTTATAGCTCAGCAACTCGCCCGACCCTGGGGAACACTTAAACTAAATTTGATAGATGTCAAGTCAGGGAGGAAAAAAAAAAAGAGAGAGAGAGAGAAAGACAGCAGTGTTCTTTCTCCCTGCAATTACAAATGTTTGCTGGAGACTTTTCTGACAGGATTAAGCGGAGCAGGGACCTGGGGGGAGCAGAGAGGGATCGGAGCTCGGCCTGGCTGATGTTCTCCAGAACATGGGAGGGGAGCAGGACACCTCCAGTAGCCATTTCCAACTCCAAAAACAGAGGGTTTGCCTTTTTCCACCTTTTTTTCCCTCAATCTTGCACCAATTGGAGGAGCTAAAAAAGAGCATCCTTGTTTTTTCAGCTGATTTTGAGGTGTGGAGATGCCCCCAGGCGAAACAAAACCCGGAGCTTGAGGAGCTGCAAAGAAGCGGGAAATGCTGCGGGAAACGAGGCAAAATCCCGCTTTCGACATCTCCCCCCCAAAAAACAAATATCAGAAACACCTAAACCAATTTAAAACAAAAGATTAAAATGTGGCTCTGCTGTTTCCCAACTCATTTTTTTCCTTGCAGACCAAATTTTGGAGATGCTGTAAAACAGAGTGATGCGATCAGTGAGGAATAGAGAAAAATTGGGCTCCTTGAGTTTCTACAGGAATTATTCAGATGGGAAAAATGTTGCATTTCTCCAGTGCTTGGCTGCCTCAGGGAAAAGGAATGGGCTCTCCAAGTTTTGTGTAGTGACATCACTGGCTCAAATCTTGCCCAGGAATTTAATCCAAAACTCGGTGAAATCAGCGGGAATCAATACTCAGGTACACAGACACAAAAAGAACAAACAGAAATTGTCTAGGGAAATATCAAATTGTTATTTTGAAAGTGTTCTGAGTTTTCTTTCCAATGGAATAAAATAAAGTAAAATTTTAAAGTCTGATCTTCTAATCTTTCCATGTTTTGTTTCAATAATATTTTTTGGGGTGGTCCCCACTCCTCAGAGATTTACTGCTCCCATCTTATCCCTGGAAAAGAAGGGGAATTACAGGCTGGGAATGAATAACTTAAATACACCAAAATTAGGTCATGTTTTAAGGTTGGAAATGCTCTTTTTATTTCTTTTCTTTCTATAATGAAGAAACTAAAATGATATTTATGGGACTGGATCGTTGTTCCCACTGAAAGGAAAGGCTGGCAAAGAAATTCTGCATGAATATGAAAGTGCTCCGTGTGAAATCAGCTGATCCTGGTTCAATTTCGGGAATATTCTGATTGAAATAAAAATGCCCTCATAAAAATGCTCTGAGTGAAACATCTTTTCATACCTGAGTTGGATTTTCCTGATGGAAATCCCATTTCCTTTGTGGGAACCAAAGGTGATCCTGCACTTGCTCGTGATTTAAAGCATTTTCACTGTCTATTTTCCAGTCTTAATAAATAATTTGAAGGAAAACTCCTTAATGAATGGGCAGGTGCTCTTCTAACTTACTCAAGAACATGGAATTAGAGTGAAATCCAAGCTGATTTATTTCTGGACTGTGAGAGTATTCCCTCCATATTTTTCTTCCCAGCTTTCAGACAGATAAATCAATCATAAATATATTTACAATATTTGATAGCAACAACAACAACAAAGCAGTGTTTATAATTAGTCCATAATCAGCCAGGTAAAGTGGTTTAGCAGATGATGAGACCCCAAATTGCTCATTGCTGGCCATTATTTGCTGCTGCTCTTTGCCTCTGGGTGGGCAAAGCTGCTTTTCCCCCGTGTGCTGGAAAGCAGAGCAGGATGGCTCTGCCTCTGCTTTCTGCCTCCACTGCACATCTGGGTTTCCTATCAAAAGAAATCAATATCAGCCCTAATTAATCCTTTGAGGGCTGCTGGGTACAAAAACTCCTGAGCAGCCCCAGCCAGGCCCAGGGATGGGCTGGGCTGAGCAGGGCTGGCTGCTGATTTAATGCACCATAGCAGCTCCAGAAAGGATCTGGAACAACACTGATTTACATCAGCTGAATATTTGGCTCATTTGAGACTCCCCTGGGATGGAGAAGGGGGGATACCTCCACACATCCATCCCCCTCTTGCTCTGCTCAGAAAAACTGCATTGCAAACTGGTTAGGAAACACAGGGAATGTTTTATAAATGTAATTTGCTGAGATTGTTTAATTGAGAAAAAAAATATTCCTTCAAGAAATGCAAACTGTTTGATTTGCTAGTCCTTTATAAAATGTTATTTATAATGATTTGACCAGGAGATAAAACTCCTGTGTGTCAGACAAAGGAGTATCAAGATGGCAACACTCTGATTAGTTTTACATCTTTCCTAATTCAGCTAATTCAAAGATAGACCTCAGGGATTTCCTTGAACAGCAATAAAACCTGTTGAGAATGGGCTCTGTTACATGTTTTACAATTCAAAACCTGTCTGTCTCTTTTTTACTCCCTGGGTTTTTGGGGTTTTTTTGGTTCTTTTGGGTTTTTTTTAAGGAAAAACTCTAAAATGATTTTGATCTGAATATCTGAGTGAACTCAGACAAATGGAAATAAAGGGAATGTTAACCCTGGCCTGGCTTTGTGCAAACTTCTCCCCCTTCCAGTGCTCCTCAAGCCCAACCTGCAGTAAATGTTATTCCAGCCCTGGATTTACCCAGCCAAAAGCTGCCAAGGGCCCCAAATCCTGAGGCTGATTTCTGTAACAATGACACCACCACACTGATTTCCCCTGATTTATTATTTTCCTTCCCAACCAGAGCCCAAACTGGAACCCCCATCCCCAGAGGTTCAGTCCTGCTGCTTTAATTCCCTGCAGAATTCCTGCTGCCTCCCAAGATTCCATGGGAAGCCATTCCCATGGATCCAGGCTGGTTTTGTTGTGCTGGGCAGCAGCAGAGTGTTTGCATGACCATCCATCTATTAAAAGATTTTATTTTTTTCCAGTGGAGAATATTTCAAATATTTCCAAAGAAGACTTTTTTTTTTCTTTTTAATTAGATTATTGAAAGTAAAAAAATGAAAGGAATAAAATGACACCAGAAAAAAAACCTATAGTGAAGTCAGAAAAGCAGGGAAAATTGAGAATTTAGAATTATGGAATCATTTAATTTGGGAAAGACCTCTAAGATCACTGAGTCCACCCATGATCCCAACACATCCCCATGTCCCCAGGTGACACATCCACAGGTCATAAATCCCTCCAGTGACTCAACCACTGCCCTTTTCCAAACCTTGCAGTGAAGAAATTCCCCCGAATATCCAACCTAAACCTCCCCTGGCACAACTTGAGGCTGTTTCCACTCCTTACTTGGGAGAAGAAACCGAATTGCTCCTCACTCCAACCTCCCTTAAAGAGGAAGCTGGTGCTGGCACTTGGTGGCCCTGGATGAAGCACAAACTTCTGTCAGAAATCTTTACTCCAGGCAAAAAATTTGATGAGATTTCTTCCATGTTCCTGAATTCTACACACATTTTCACATAGGCCTGTCATATAGAGGCAAAGCAAGAGAATCCTCTAAATAAAATTAATATTCTAATTAACATCAGTGTCCAGTCTTGATTTCTGAAAATATCTCAGGAGCACAAAGGGTCAGATTAATAAAATAATATTTATAAAGGGACAGATTTATTGCTGTAATGGCAGGAAATCAATGCAAAAAAAAAAAAAGAAACAGATTCAATTTCAGAAATCTCACTGAATTTTTTTGCTTTCTTGTGCCATTTTAATGGACAATCCAAGAACTGCCACCAGCTCTGATTTTCTTCAAATCCATTCATAAGAGGAAGAAGTAAAATCACAACTAGATAAATTATAATCCTGCTATGGTTGGGCAAACAAAGCCCCTGTGAAGGAAAAGGAATGGCTGCAGGAAGGTCATTGCCAGGAAGTATTTGGACAGCATTAATCCTCCTCTATCAGGCTGATAAGAGTCTCTTTAAACCCCTAACTCAAGTTCCTCTTACCCTGATATCTCCAAGTGGTCACTGACATGTTCCTGTTTGAGTTTCCCTCCCAGTTTTCCCTTTAGGACAACCTGACCTCATTGTCCTGTCTCTTCTCCATTCAAAGTGAATCTTCCACCAGCAAAAAAAACCAAAGGTGAGTTTTAAATATGAGTGTGCAACCTCCATATTTGTATTTAAATGCTCATTTTTATATTTACCAATGATTTCTAAGTGTGGCTGGGCACATACAGAGAATACAAAGGCTCCTTCCTCCATGAATGGCATCAATAATTGGGATTTAACTTTTTTATCACCTAGAAATTCATAAATAAAAATGTGTATTTGGGCTCCAGGGCAAAAGGTGCCTAAGGCTGCAACAATTACTTTGAGATTTTTATTTTTATTTATTTCTCCAGCTATTTATGGGGTCACACAACCTTAGATAAATTGAATAATATGGGCCCTGCAGTGGCTCACTCCTCCTCTTCTTTGTTATTCTGCTGAGTTAAATGGAAACTTGAATAACCCAAGGAATAACTTTATTTGGGTTCTTTCCAGCTGTGCACTACAGCAATATCTGAATCCCTTATTGATCCTAAACACGGATTTGCCCAAGGAGAGAGATGAAATTGCTCCACTGGGGGAGAACTGGGACACTGGAAGTTACCAAGAATTGAATTCAGCTCAAAAACAGACTTGTAAATGAATTATCAACACACATCACAATTACCTAAATGAAACCACCACCTAAACCCTTGTTTTGTGAAGTCACCCATCTTCTAAATTCATTTTGGTGCTGTTTCCACTTTGTCTTTACCTTTCAAAAGCAAAATGTTGAGCACTTTCATATTAAAAAAGTACAAGAAAACTTTGTCTTATGTAGGGAAAAGTTATGCTGAGTGCAGTGAAATATCAGAGACTGCATTTCTCACAGCTATTTAAAAGCTCAGAAAACCCCACCTGATTGGGCACTTTGATATAAAATAAAATCTTGTTTGTCAAAATTGGCTTTTAACGTCAAATTAAAGATGCCTGGCTCAGAATTGTACACAAATAAACAGCTGGCTCCTTGCCAGGAGCAAATTGGTTTTAATTGAATAAATATTTCTGGTATTGCTGTTCAAGATGAGAGTGGATTTGTCTCTCTGATTTGGAGTCAAACCCATTTTTTGGGATGCAGTTTAGCACAGGGGCAGAGGCTGGAGGATGCAGGGACAGGCTGAGGGCTGGGATCCAGCCCTGGAGCTCTGCCAG